>JAEIFT010000731.1:0-98571 GCA_018904225.1 Lordiphosa mommai
AAGTTCATATCCGGCTCGAAGGACCGAAAAAGTATACAGTACGAATGTACCAACATTCGCTTATAAGACAACGTAAAATGTACAAAAATTAGATTTCACTTAATGTGAAATCCAAAGCATGTCACCACCGCCAAGTTCTGAGCTTAGAATTTGTCGATGTTTTCTTGTAATTTTCACCCACCCTTGGTATGTAGCTTGGCTCCCATTCCAGCTCCAATTTGTATAAATATTTACGCATAACTTAAAAGTGTTTTTGAGACTTCTCCAATGACCCATGGACGCCGCAGGGTATGCTCTGCATTCTATTACGAAATTCTAGACCAAATCTTTAAAAAGAAAAGAAACCAAAACAGACTTTTGTTTCTTTTGTTTGTTGTTGATGCCATAACAAATGAGCAGCAGTTTTCGAATTCCGCAGAAATTTGATACTGATGTAATCGGTTTTTTAGCTGTGGTTGTTGTTGTTGTTCAATTAGCAACAGTTGTTCATTGTGGATTGGTGGTTGTTGATTTCGTGAAATCGCCAACAAATAAAAACATGACTTGGAAACGTTTTCGCTTTAGACAGAATCCAACTTCAATAGAAATTTGCTTTCTAAACACATGTCGTCGTGGCCAAGTGTGAGAATTGAACGGGGCGAAGTGATGGAAGCATAATTTTCACTGCGTTTAAATGTTGCACAAAAATAATAAATACAGCCAAGCGGCGCAGCAACAGCGGCTGCTACCTAGTGTAAGCAATTACCCTGACCCAATTTCAACGCTGATGTGACACTGGCCGGGCCAAAAAAGTGACGCCGACTGCCTTGCCTTTTGTTCGTGGCTGTTGCATTTGATAATACGAAATAAAATGATTTAAAAACGTTTTTGTTAAGGTTTTCTACCGAGCCAAAAAGCAGTCAATGGCGTGACAGACATGTGGCTCATCTTGGACTTGGAACGGTTGGGGGACGGGAGGGGAAGCAGTAGGTCAAAATGTGTCAACCAGGCGACTAAAGACAAAGCCCACCAATTGTCGCCCGGTTGGTTATGTGGTCACTTTTTTTTTTTTTTTTGGTTAGCTTTGGGGGGGCTTCATTTTGATTTTGATGTTTAACTTTGATTTCGTTTTGAGCCGCTGCTTCGTTGGCAAACACAACAACATTCGACTGCACAGCAAAATTTCACTTTTTCCACATAAGTAATCATCAAAAACTAAGTATGCACGTATATCCAACAGCCAACAACTGCGCTTTTGGAACCCACATCCAACCTTAAGCATAATTCAATGATTTTCCGCTTTTGAGCGCAGTTAAAAAAAAAACAGAAAGATACAAAAAAAAATGGTACCATTTGGCTGACTAAGCAAGGTAGTAAAGGTCTGGCCACGGGCAGGAATCAGCAGCCCAAACTCCCAACTTTTACTGCAACAAAAAGGCAAGCTGGAATGCGACTACACTTGTTGCCAGGTTTTGGTTTTGGTAAGAGACGAATGAACCACAAATGGCGAACCGCAGGCATTTCAAAATAGTTACACAGACACTCACACCCCACACACACGCACGACTCGGCTTTTTACAGACTTGTGGACTCCTAGAGTAGTTTGTATGTAACTTTAAGAATCTTTTAACTTCTTCTTTTTTTTTTTTTTAATTTTTTTACGCTGCCGCCGACTTGTACGCTAGCAAAGCCGCTGAGAAACTGAAAACTCAAGTCAAAAGACTTGAAAGATGTTTAGACGTCGGGCGAAAGCCCTCGCTTCACCTGAAGCTCGGTTTGAAAAATTGCGACAAAACCAGATAAACAGGTACAACGAACGGAAGGTAATCAGGTGAGCAGCGCTCTTTTTGTGTGTGTGTGGCAAAAGCGAGAGTAAGCTTCGCCTGCGATTTGAGGGTGGTGCATTCGAGCATTGAGCTTTTGTGCATATTTGCATTGCGATCAAAAGCTCTCTGCCTGTTGATTGAATCGAATCAGTAAATGTTGCGGCGGCGGCGGCTTTTTTGGAAACAAGTTTGTTGCCTCTGCATTGAAGTCTTTCGTTTGGTTTAGGTTTATGTTGCGCACGCACACACACACACACACAGCCACACGACGAGTTAAATGATTATGCTAAAGTTGTAAATGACTCACTTTTGTGGTTGTTTTTGGTTTTTGCGAAACACCCCACAAGTTGAAGTCAAAGAATTTATGCAAAAATTGACAGCTGAAACGATCACCAAATTTGTATTGTTGCGCAACTTTTGAATGGTATTGGCCATTTGCTAAGCTTACTTATTCTCGAAAATTTGGCAGCCACTTGAAAAATGGTCCAATTGGGAATTTCCATTGAAAGTTTACACAGACTTAAAGTGTCCATTTGACCAATTGAATAACCCTAACCCTTTCGATTTTCACGTAACTGTTATAATTTTTGCGAAACCATTTTTTGAAATTTATTTTTAAATTTGTTTACATAAATTTATGGAAAATTAACGTTATTCTATGATTTTAAAATAAAAATTTTGTTTTAACAGTTAAAATGTTGGGCCAGTTCTATAAAAAATTTTGAATATGTTAATAAATAATTTTTCAGTATCTAAATTAAGAAATAAATTTTTATTTGTAATTTTTATACCCTTGCAGAAAGTGTATATTAAAATTGTCACGATGTTTGTAACGCAGTGAAGGAAGCATTTCTGACCACATAAAGTATATATATTCTTGATCAGCATGACGAGCTGAGTTCATTTCCCGTCTGTCCGTCCGGTCTGTCCGTCTGTCCGTCTGTCCGTCTGTTTCTATGCTATCTCCTCCCTCAGTTTTAAAGCTATCTTAGCAAACTTTGCAAAAAGTCTTTATATACAATACACTGCAACTTTGTCGGAATGACCGGATCGGATGACTATATCATATAGCTGCCATAGGAACGATCGGTCCAAAAACTAGTTTTTGTAAGAAAAACTTTTTTATTTTCCATCTTAGCTGCACCAATCGTGGTATATATTAGTTTTATATGCTTCTACACAATTCTGTAAAATTTATCAAAATCGGATGACTATAGCATATAGCTGCCATATAAAACGGTCGGTCGCAAATCTAGTTTTGTAGAAAACTTTTTTGCTTTCCATCGTAGCATCACCAATCGTAGTATATTTTAGTTTTATATGTTTCCACATATCTTGAAAAATTTATCGAAATCGGATGACTTTAGCATATAGCTGCCATGGGAAACGATCGGTCTAAAAAACTACATTTTTGTAGAAAAACTTTTTTGTTCTCAATGGTAGCGCCTTTCAAAAACTGCAGGGTATGTAAAACATCGGCGTAACCATTAATTATTTTTATAATTAAAGATTACTTTTTTAGTTAATCTGAAAATTTTTATTATAAAAATTAAATTACTCATCTAGTAGCTTAGAAATTATAGAAAATTTTGATAGTAAGCTTTTTCAACGATATGTTGTAATTTTATAAAAATTTTTGTATAAAAATGTTCATAACAATTTAAATTAATTTTTATTATAAAAATTACGAAAATAGAAATTAATTTAAATTTTTATAATAAAAATTAGTTTTAACATTATTCAAAAATTTTATTTACAAATTACCATTTAACTGTTAAAACAAAATATTATTTAAAAATTATAATATAACAATTTCAAAATTTTCTGCGATAAAAATTGCAAATAAAAATTTATCCCATTTAAGGACTCGCCGAACAAAATTGAAGATTCATGTACTCCATTTCATCAGGGGATCCATATTTCGTAGTAATTTTTTTTTCACATCCATAACTGTTATTTTCGGTCCCTGCTTTCGACCCCCCAACTTCTCTCAAGTAACAAAAATATGGAAAATTTCCTACTTGTATCATGAAATTGCCATCAAATATACGAAAGATTTTCTAGTTTCAAACATTATTTTGGATTTTAAATTTCTTGGGCCATAAGTTTTGAACTTAAACTATCTTTAGTGACAAAAAAACCAGTGAGAACGCTTTTAGCTCGAATTCAGGACACTCGGTCATTCTCATGTACCAGAATCAGACAGTGAAAAACGCGTTAATGCCGCGCGATGTGCCGGCCTATGGATCGGTGCACATAGCAAAAATAATTGTGCTGCTTGGGTTTAGAATTTAAACTTGAACCTTGCCACACTTCAGTCAATTCAACCATCAGTGTGCAATCCCTCAACCATTTGAAGGGTAATCCATTGCTGTGTTGTAAACTGTCTTAATTTATTTGACATTCCACTCCAAGTCCAACCACACACACACACACACACACACACACTCAACTCATTACCCACCAATCCAATGTCTCTTGCTCTAACTTCTATACAAAAAACGCTATAACAACTTTTTGCATGCCAATAAGGCTAACCGGGTTGCATCACGACGCTCTGTTGTTTATGTTAAACATTTTGTCTTATAAAATGGCGCATTTGTTTTAATGATGCCATAATTAAATGTGATAAACCATTATTGCACAAACGTACATCACTTACCCCGTTATATATTTTCAACAAACTTACGACCACATAATATCCAGATATTTCATGGCCAATCATTATCAATAATCAAAATTTAATGCAAATAAATAATACTTTTTCAGAATTGGTTTCGTATGTAATAATTTGTTTATCACTTGTAACCAAGGCAACTTAGACTGGAAATCCGAACTCACTTCAACTTGATGCCATTTTGCTGATATGAGAGACCTACTGTGCGACACTTGTAACTGATAATCAGGGAAATAGTAGGGTGGATCAAGACATCAATTAGTACGATCATTATGCACGCATGATTCGGGTAAATCCTAAAATCAGTTTATTCTTGAATAAGATTTTTATTTTTTTTTGGGAAAAGACACATTTTGAATGCCGCTTGGCAAGAAGAACCCTACTGTTTCTTTCATTTACAGAAGGAAAATCTAAAAGTTTACCCATTATTCTTGAGCCCCCCCAAGATGTATGTGGCCTAATTCCATTGACACATATACATATGTACATATAAAACGTTGGTGATTCCATAGCATTCTAAAAAAAAAATTACACTCAGACAAAAACGACTTACAAAGTTCTAGTACTATCATTAATGAATTTATATCGTTATGTACTTAAGATTTTAAGTATGTTTTTGCATTATAAGAGTGGTACATAACATTCTTATTGAAATGAGAAGAAACATTCTTGAATCAAAAGAATTTTTAGTACTTTACAATTAATTAGGAAAATTTTTGAAAACGCGTTCTTATTTCAAGTATAAAATGTATGAAATCTAAAATATTTAAAATATTTGATTTTGATACAAAGACATTATTTCATGAATATATGTTTCCATTATGTCGAACTGGACCTTCGTACACTTTTCAAGTGGAAAAAAAGTAAAAAATAAAACGTATTTTTGTTTTGACAATAGGCTTAACCTTATTGCTCTTGAGTGGCCACATTTGATGCTAAGGTTGATTTTTTGGGCAATTAATTCTTTTCTCAAGATAATTACAAAAAACCAAGGCGACCGCTTTTGGGACAAAAGCAGAAGTGGTTTGCGACCAACAATTGACAAGCCGATTTTAGCGAATCCTGAGACAATATTTCAATCTGTTAAATTTAAGAACATTGCACATTGATGACACTTAAAAACGGTTTTTGATTTTACCCACAATAAACTTACGCCATTTCTTAAAATTCAATTTTAAGCACTTTCGCACGGGACATGTCGTATGGGACATTTTCTTCCGTCATAATAATAATGTTATTTCATTAACTTTTTAGGAAATTATATACAAATAAGCGGAGCTAAAATGTTTTAAGCCAACAAAAGATTTCAATGTATTCATTTCGCATAATAACAAAAAACACAAAATTTTTTTAAATATTGGTTCGTACTTTAACTTTTTTCTCTACAAGTAATAGGCTCTCTAAATTTTTTTCGCCGCCGATTTTGCTCATTTAGATATAAAATAAAAAACTATGATTTACAAAAAAAAATTATTCATATATGAAAAAATTTTCAGTTTCACACTGACGATGTCGCACAGGACCAGCTTTATATAAGTCACCCAGTTCACAAATATTCTAATTTTCATCATGATTCTTTTTATTTGAATTGTATTAAAAATCACTATTTGTACTCAATATTGGATAAGCCTTCCATGTACTTTTGACGCACAGATAACAAATGTTGTTTTTCAATGTCGCACGGGACATCGAAAAATGCGATAATTAACTAAATCAAAAAATAACGTTAATCATAGTCTCTTTGCATTTTTATTTGACTCTTTGTATCCTAGGAAAGATTTAAAATGCAAAGTCAATGCATAAAGAAAGACATTAAAGAACAATTATCAGAACAAAAGTGCAGGAATACTATCATACTACAGGAATAGTTGGCTTTGCGCGACTTTTATATCTCGAAGTGGGTTATAAATAAATGTAAAATTAGTTTATATTAGTACAATTTGACTGTTTTTCCTATAAAAATATCATAAAGCAAGGGTTTTGAAAAACTTTAAAATTTTTTGGTCTCAGTGGACCTTTTTGGTGGAAATGCCCATATGGAAAACAGCTTAAGAATTTAATGGGCTTAGACCAAGAACATTATTTGGTATAATAAGTTGCTTTTATTATAGTTTCAAGACGCCTTTGAGGATTACTGTAGAATTTGTTACACCAATTCTTGTTTATTATGTCTCTAAAGATCTCAAAATTACCAATGTACTTAATATATCCCAGAACGATCTAGAATCGTTTTCGGGATTATCGGCTTGATATAAACGTTGTACTTCAATTGTATCAAGTATTTGCAACTAACCACGTATTTAGGCGTATAATTGGCTCTTGTTTTTTTTCTGGTCTGATTAAAAAAATCTCGGATCATCAACTTACAAAGATAAAAGTCTAAAGTAAAGGAAACTTATATAAAAATAAAGAATCGTTTTCTCAATATCAAATACTTTACAACCTGACCTGAGGGTTATTCATTCAACTGCTTCAATAAAAAATACAAAAAAAAAATGTTAATAAAAACTTGTGTGCCTAGTAACTTATTTTAAGCTCGACTAAATGCCACTTAAGTTGTCAAAATGACTTAAATGCTCGGTAATAAAATGCACCAAGGCTCAAAGCTTCATCCAAACATGTACAAATTAAGCAAATTCCCCCCACCATAAACGCGTATTTAAGCATACTTCACATGAAAGAAAGCAATCGAAAAGTTCCACTGTCAAAGGAAATGATTATTGAGAAGCTATTAAATATACAAAATGATTTTTTTTTTTATTGAAATATTCAACAGCGTCAATCGACTAGTGAGTGAGGGGAAAGGGGGAGGACAACAAGTTCACCGGGGCTATCATTTGTGGTGATGCAAATCCAAGCAGCTTGTATATAAGTAGAAAATATCAACAACACGCACGCACACTGATTGACAAAATAAATAGCACACGCTTTAAACATCTGAGATTAATTGTAAACTCTTGACTAAACTGATAAATGCCCGAGCACACACAAGCGCACACACACTCTTTCTCACTCTGTCTCTCTCTGGTTGGGTTCAATAACATGACTTTGTTAGTCCCTCGCGTATTTTAATCAGTTTTTTTTTCCATTGATATGTGCAAATCCAGATCCAGCAGCCATTCCAAGAGTTCATTCTGCCCTAAGATAATGCATCTAAATATATATACTACATCAAATTGACACATGTGTACATTAAGTTTTGTCAAGTGTAGTGCACCTTAAGTACACATAAAGAAATTGTTACCGCGTTAATTGATTGAAAAAACTTTACAGTATGCATCATAAGTGCTTGAGTCAACTGCACTTAAAATGAGGCGTAATTGATTAGTTAAGTGCGAATTGTGATGATTTTGTAGATCGAATCATAGCTTGCCGAAGTGCTTAGTTACATTTAGGTAGTTTTTAAGATTGTTCTAGAGATCGTCACGTCATTGAAGTTATAAGCCAGAGATCTGTCACGTTTTATTTGAAGTCGTCGAGAAACCAAGGGTGTGGCATTTGAATTTTTTTTTAAGCTGTGACTGGCATTTTGTTAAAATATTAAATATAACATCTTGTTTCGCTTATTCATTTCCTACCCAGTTCGTTCACCTTTTTCGATCCAAACTGTCTTTTGTTTTCAGTTAACGCTGGGTATATTTTCCTAATCAACTAAAATCATTTGTAAATTGTTTTAAGCTCAAAAAAATTATAAGTTAAGTTAAAAATTGTATATGGGCATTTCCACCAAAAGGTCCACCGAGACCAAAAATTTTAAAGTTTTTCAAAACCCCTTGCTTTATGATATTTTCATAGGAAAACAGTCAAATTGTACTAATATAAACAAATTTTACATTTATTTATAACCCACTTCGAGATATTCAAAAGCAAAGTCGCGCAAGCTCAACTATTCTCAGTATGATATATCCCCTGCACTTTTTGTTTTGATAATTGTTCTTTAATGTCTTTCTTTATGCATTGACTTTTGCATTCTTAAATCTTTCCAAGGATACAAAGAGTCAAATAAAAATGCAAAAGAGACTATGCGATTGGTAAATAACGTAATTTTTTGATTTGCATCATCGCATTTTTCGATGTCCCGTGCGACATTTGTTATCTGTGCGTCAAAAGTACATGTGGAAGGCTTATCCCATACTGAGTACAAATAGTGATTTTTAATACAATTCAAATAAAAAGAATCATGCTGAAAAATGAGAATATTTGTGATCTGGGTACTTATATAAAGTTGGTCCCGTGCGACATCGTCAGTGTGAAATTCAAAATTTTTCTTATTTGAAGGATTTTTTTTTTGTTAATCATAGTTTTTTATTTTTTATATCTAAATGAGCAAAAACGGCGACGAAAAAAAAATTTAGAGAGCCTGCATACGGTAGAGAAAAAAGTTAAAGTACGATCCAATATTTTAAAAAATTTTTTTAGTTTTTTGTTATTATGCCGAAAAAATACATTGAAATCTTTTGTTGACTTAAAAACATTTTAACTCCGCTTATTTATATATAATTTCCTTAAAAGAGTTACTGAAATAACATTATTATTATGACGGAAGAAAATGTCCCATACGACATGTCCCGTGCGAAAGTGCTTAAAATTGAATTTTAAGAAATGTATAAGTTTATTTTGGGTAAAATCAAAACCGTTTTTAAGTGTCATCAATGTGCAATGTTCTTAAATTTAACAGATTGAAATATTGCCTCAGGATTCGCTAAAATCGGCTTGTCAATTGTTGGTCGCAAAAACCACTTCTGTTTTTGTCCCGTGCGAATGCCTTGGTTTTTTGTAATTATCTTGAAAAAAAATTAATTGCCCAAAATCAACCTTAGCACCAATTGTAGGGCCAATTAAGAGCAATAAGTTAAGCCTTTTGTCAAATCAAAAATACGTTTTATTTTTACTTTTTTCCCACTTCAAAAGTGTACGAAGGTCCAGTTCGACATAATGGAAATGCCCATATCCTGAGTAAAAATGGGATCAGCATCAATAGTCGGGTCGATATAGCCATGTCCGTCTTTACGAACTCCGAAGTTTTCACGACCGAATCCGAATAAGAGCCGCTAAGTAACCCAACTAACCCAATTTAAATTCCGCTTTCAACTCTCATCCAATTTATGGCAGTGTACAAATCGCTTCTCGACTTTCGACTGCGACAAACGGTGAAGCAAGTTTGCGTTGTTGTTGTTGTTGTTCCATCACACAACAATAACACTAATACGATAATAATAAAACAAGTAGATTGCCTCAGCGCTGCTGCCTCCTCCTCTGTCTGTCTGTCGGGCACGGATGGGAATCAATTGGGATGCTATTCTTATAGAGAGAGAGCTTCAACGCGGCGAGTTGCTCCTTTGTTTTTGTTTCTGTTGATTAAATTTGCACTTTGTGTTGTTGTCTACGGGACAACAAGAGAGATCCCGATACGTAAAAGTGGCGACAGTTATCAGCACTCAGAGCTGCTGACCGCCGGGCTTCGATCTGGCACAGCCGCGGCGCTGGCTCTTATCAGCAAAAGAACACGCAGCACGAGGAACAGAGGAACGTTGGCAGCTGTTCGCGTCGTAGTAATAACTTGTTTCGTGGCGAGTACAGAGGTGCACCCAGTTAAACCAAACCCAAAATCCGAGCTACCACAACAAGAAACTAAAAGCGAAATCTTATCGGGTAGCCCGGGCATATTGATAAAGCTAATCGCCAAGTGGATCAAGCAAAAAAAAAAAAAAAAAAAAAAAAACAAAGTTCAATTCTAACTGACTTGAAGTTGCGGGAAAAACTAAGCCTTGTACACACACACACACACACACACAGCCCAGCGAGTGGCAAGAAAGAGAGCATAAAAATAACATACGGAAAACCAGCTCCGACTGATCGAGAATAGCGACAAAACAAAGAAGCAGGCGAACAAAGAACACAAGGCAACAAAACAAGACTGGAGCAGGCAGTCAGTCAGTCCACAAGACGACAACAACGACAGAAGTATCTGTCAGATACAACAAGAGAAGAAAACAAGTGTGTCGCGCTGCAAATAAGATGCATTAAAAAATACAACAATAACAAAACTCTCAATACAAATTGTGTGCATTAAGCGTAAACACGACCAAATTTGTTAATTAACACGCCAAATGTTTGGCAGTCGTTGAAAGTGCACACAGACATCGGACCAAGCAAAACAACTTCGGGGGAGAGAGAGCGTCCGTGCGTGTGTGTGTGTGTGTGTGCGCGGGGGTGCAAGTTTCGTTTCCATTCTGTTTCGCGCTCACCTAAACAGCTGTGTGCTGAGCGATAAGCTTTTTTCAAGTGCATCAAAATCTCTCTCTCTCTCTCTCACCCACATTGGCGCTACGTTATCAGTCAATGGCTTGGCCATATCAATTCCATCAGCTGGCAAATTGCTGCAACTAAAATTTCAAAATTGAGAACGTAGGTAAATAAGTTTTTGAAAAAACCTTAACATACATACATTAAGTTTACACTGTACATATGTACACTGTACATACATAATTCATTTAGCTTAAGTCGCAATTTGTTTATGTCTTTGCGTCGCAGAATAGAGAATAACAAGACTGTTTGGTTGTTGTTCACCGGCTAAAATGATATTTTCAAACAAAATTATGATTTGGCCAGTAAATACATACATATGTCAATGGTGCTGAAAGATATATCTATGTATATATGTCATTTCCTGTAAAGAGCGGGAACTGTTTCAGTTTTCTAATTTATTAAGGCGGGAATCCATTGTGAATAAGAGTAAAAGAAGTCCTTTTGTCTCGCAATTTATTTTAAAAATATTGAATTTTATTTAAAATGGGTAAAAACCATTGCATAGGATTTTTATCAGTTCATTATGCTCTCTGCAAAAATGTTTGTCAACGTTGTAAAAAGGAATGATCCAAGGTTCTCAAACCAAAACCTTAGGTTCGTTATGTTAAGGAAACTGTACGCAAACCGATCCTTAGACTTGGAACCTTAACAGAATTTTAGAGGTTTACAAACTTGCTTTACAGCAGCGGTGGGCAGTACAATAACAACAAAAAGTAAAAAAAAATCCGACAACATGTTGAAAAAGTCCGTGTTTTCCCGATGTCGAGACATGTTTAACGTGTTTGCAAATCTATACCCAGTGTTAGGGAGTACCTAGGTATTTGTACATAGGTACATACCTAGATACAAATTTTGTGTACCTTTTACCTTACCTAGGTATTTTAAAATTCGATTACCTTTTACCTTACCTAGGTCCAAATTTTCATTTACCTTCTCAGAAGGTAAGGGACTAGGTACTTTAATTTCAAAAAGAATTATTACTTATAAGTTATTAATTAAGTAAGACCAACCAAAAGCTTTTGGATCCAATTTGTACATTTTGAACAGAATAGCAAATTCTACGGGTCTTTAGAGGAGCAGAATCAATCAGTAGATATTTATCTCTGTTCGTAAAAAATAAAGGTCTGGAACTGTTTCTGAACTAAATCAATCTGATCCTGCTTATATCTGATAATGCGAAGACCAGAGGCAGGAATAATCTGGTCTGTTACCGTTTCCGAATTCGATCAATCGGAATTGGTAAAGGGTCTTATTTTCAAGAAATGATTAGACGATTTGGTCGAACCAGCGAAAGTTCATAATTTTACAGATATTTCGATTATTTAAGTCCATGGACCAATTGCTAAGAGATCTTAGATCAATAGAAGCCGAGAAACTGGTTCGTCAAAAGAGGCACAGAGATAGCTCAAAGACATAAAAGTTGAAAAGCACTTCAGAAAAATCATTAATGAAAAGAAGGAATAATAACGGACCGATACGACTCTCTGCGGATTCCCAAAAGAAACAAAAACGAATTCTGACACGGCTGACCTAAATCGCACTTGGTGGGATCGATGAAATAGTATATAATGCTAGTATATAATGGATGAACGACACACTGAGGGACGTTTTCGTATATTAAGAAGTTGACAACATTCACTTTCTTATTATCCACCTAGATTTAAAAACATATTCAATAAGTCGAAGGTGTGCAATGTAATGCCATTTTGTTAGCCCACAGAGAAAAAAAAAGCTCAAGATCAATTTAATCTTTGCTGGTTAAAATGATCTTTTAAAAATATCAATTTTTTCATACTTAATATAAATAGTCTCTTAGACGGTTGCCCATAAGTGTGTGCGATGGCTGACTGCGTTGAGACGTCATTCCATTCGGGTAAAGCACAAGGTCTTGAGTTCGATTCCCAGACAAGGCAATGTTTTTTTTTTTTTATAGAAAAGCTCGTATTGATATTTTTTATCATATCAAGTTAATCTTCGTCATATCGGAGTAAAATTGATATGAAAAAATGTGGAAATGACTGCCATTTCATATCAATTTTTTTCTCTGTGCCCCAGTTGAAAGAATTTTTTGCAATTATAGGTGAATATAGAAGAAAAAATATAGCTTCAAATAAATTCAAAATGTTACAATTTTCCACTTTCTTGTTGGATTCAGCATAAAGCTTTTGAGCTCCTTGTATGCGTCTAAGAATTTCCAATTTGATTACTTATTACAAAAGTACCTTTTTAGTACCTTTACCTAGGTACTACAAAATTCAGATACCTTTTACCTTACCTAGGTATTCTTATTGGCATTTACCTTGTATCTTACCTAGGTAAAAATAATGAGTACCTTTCCAATCACTGTCTATACCTTTTGTAGTCCTTGTTTTTAGATTCTTAGACTTTTTCTGACAACTCTCCCATCGATAAAAGTTGTCGTTGTATTAGCTGCTCACCATGATCCAATATTTTATGGACAGTAGGAATTAATTTTTTTCCGAATATTTTGTACATAACAGATTTCCTGTCTCCTTGGCATATTTTCCACGTAATACCTGCAGGTTAATTGGCATATATCACTGTAGCGTCTAATTGGGCAGGTATATGTACCTAATTTTTTTTATAGAACATTACTTATAAACTAATTCATGATTTATATACTTTAAAATTATTTTTCCGAGCGTCTATGTTACAAAATTTACCCGAAAATAGTGTCCACCGAAAACGTGAGTTCCAACATTCATTTTTAAAATAAAAAAAATGCGTGCGGGCCATTTTCTAATGTTCCCTTTTTGTAAATCCAGGTGCTTATTGAGAAAATATATGTAGCCTATTTGTAGGCCGCGGTTAAAATAATATGTGGGTCGTCGTAGACACTAGCAAAGATATTTCAAAAGCATCCCAAAAATAGGCAACCTATATTTTCTCAATAAGCACCTGGATTTACATACATATATCATTATATATTATTGATCAGCGAGCAAGTTCTTCTGCTGAACACGGGGATTATGCCTGCCTAGACGTAGTAGCGTCAATGTTCTTTTAAAATGAAGAGTAGGCCAAGTAAACGTAGAGATTTCACAGTTGTGAATTAGTCACCAGCGGTTCTTAGTCATTATGTAGGTACTTGTCTTTGTTTTTAGAGCAACCATATAGTACTCTTAACCGGTAGCAGGTAGTGCCTAGCGGGAAATGGACGATTGAAAGTGTTCAATTTCAAATATTGTTGAAAAACAAATCTTGATCTTAAGAAATGCGGAAATGCCCGTCAGTATAATACCATTTTTTTTGCTGTGCATACGCGCAATCGCTTAAGTTCAAGTTCAGTTTCGAATATTGGAAAATTTTTTTTTTTTTTTTTTTTTGCGCTATGTACAATATATATAATATTGAGGCTTATCAGATGCCGTTGACCCTTTTTTTTTTGTCTTTTTCTAAATAATGGGCGAATCAGAATTCCCCCCATAGTTACTCTGTATTTAGGTACGTGTGTACAATGTTGCCTCGTGTACACACATATATGTATGTACAATAATATAAAAGAGCCTGTGCGCTGATAACAACAGTTGATATGCACCAATTTGTATGTATTGTATACTAAGTTTGTACTTTGATTCCAGGCAGGCAGCATGCCAAGCCGAGGCTTATGAAAATAATTAATCCGCGATTAGTTAGTACACACTATTGTAAACGTTCGCATGGTTAAGAGCTATTAAGAGCGCAGAATTCGCGGGAGGTTCAAACGCCAATCTTACACAATTTTCAATAAATAGAACTAAAAGGTATTTGCAACGGATAAGGATGGGGAAAACTCTATGTGATAAGAGCAAACAAAGAACAATCCTTTACTTGGAACACGTGTACACACAATATGATTAAAAGTTCATTGAACTGTGTAAAGTTTAATTTTCCTTTTTTTTTTGCATTTTCAGAGCCTAAGCTAACAACATGGCCAATACAGATGATCTCACCATTACCAGCCATCATCCAAAATCCAAATCCAATACCCTTAATTCACAACGAAATGGAGTAGGAGGAGTTGGGTTTAGTAAGCCTGGAAATGGTGCAGAGAAATTGACCGTTTTGCAATTAATATTCGAGGCCTTGGGCCTGCGCAATCAGTCACAGAATCGAGAACCAACGTCCAAGGATATTGGCACACTGATAAGTGAGTAACACTTACTATATATATAATCCACAATGAGTATGCAATCTGACCTTCTTTTTTTTTCGTTACAGTGCTGGGTGTAATGTTTTTGCTGTTTGTGATAAGTGTGACCGGATTCTTTGTAATGTGGTTCACCGAATACTATAATAATACCATGCTGGAGGTACTTTCCCAAGTCATACCCAAATCAAAACTCTTCAAAACTAACTCAAGTTAACATTTTGCAGAATCTTATATTGGCGGAAAATTCGGACACTGCCCAGAGTTGGCTTAATCCAGATCCCAAATATGACACATTGCTTAAGGCACACATATTTCACTATCCCAACATTGAGGATTATCTGGCGGGGCGGGCAGATAAAATACAAGTGGAGGATGTGGGACCACTGACCTATCAGGAGCATACCATCAAGGATGAGGTTTCTTTTAATAAGAATTTCACTGTTAGCTTCAGGGTAAGTGTCCGGGGGGGGGTTCTACTCACCAAGTAATCTCTCTATATATATAAAAGAGTTTGTCCTGACTGACTGACTGACTGACTGACTGACTCACTGATTCACTGATTGGCAATCAACGTAGAGCCTGAACGGTAAGACATAGAAAGCTGAAATTTTCACAGAAGTTTCCTTATGAGTTGAAAGTGAGCACTAAGGCGGGGTTTTGGAAAATTCCACCCCTAAGGGGTGGAAAACTCCCGGAAAAGCTACTATGGGGAAAATTTTGTTTTTCATCCGATTGACTTGAAATTTGGTTTGTAACTAAAGTAAGCGAAATAATTGGACACCTGTTTCCCAGATTTCGGAAAATCCGCCCACAAGGAAAATGGCCGGAAAATTCTTCATGGAAAAAACTATTTTTCATCCGATTGACTTCAAACTCGGTTTGTGAGGATGGTAAGCAGAATAATTAGACTTGAGATTTTCCGATGATGGAAAATCCGCCCGAAAAGTCGGGAAATTCCCGGAAAATTCCATATGGAAAAAACTATTTTTCATCCGATTGGCTTCAAACTCGGTTTGTAAGGATAGTATGCTAAGTAATTGGACATGAGATTTTCAAATGTTGGAAAATCCGCCCACAAAGAAAATACCCGGAAAATTCTATATGAAAAACTATTTTTGATCCGATTGACTTCAAACTCGGTTTGTGAGGATGGTAAGCAGAATAATTAGACTTGAGATTTTCCGATGATGGAAAATCTGCCCGAAAAGTCGGGAAATTCCCGGAAAATTTCTTATGGAAAAAACTATTTTTTATTCGTTTGGCTTCAAACTCGGTTTGTAAGGATAGTATGCTAAATAATTAGACATGTGATTTTTCGATTGTGGAAAATCCACCCACAAGGAAAATAGCCGGAAAATTCTTCATGGAAAAAACTATTTTTCATCCGATTGACTTCAAACTCGGTTTGTGGGGATGGTAAGCAAAATAATTAGACATAAGATTTTCCGATGTTGGAAAATGCGCCCGAAAAGTCGGGAAATTCCCGGAAAATTCCATATGGAAAAAACGATTTTTCATCCGTTTGGCTTCAAACTCGGTTTGTAAGGGTAGTTTGCTAAATAATTAGGCATGTGATTTTTTGTTGGTGGAAAATCCACCCACAAGGAAAATGGCCGGAAAATTCTATATGGAAAACACTATTTTTCATCCGATTGACTTCAAACTCGGTTTGTAAGGATAGTATGCAAAATAATTAGACTTGAGATTTTCCAATGTTGGAAAATCCGCACGAAAAAGTCGGAAAATTCCATATGGTAAAACCTATTTTTAATCCGATTGGCTTCAAAATCGGTTTGTGAACACATTATAGAAAATAATTAGACATTTGATTTCTCGGTGGTAGAATTTCTGCCCACAGGCAAGAATAATGGTGGGCGTATTTCGGTTCAGTGACAATGGCTATTTGTGAGCCGATCTGAATAAAATTCGTTTTGTAAGCTCTAGGGTCAGAATAAATGGAAACACGTGTTTTTTTATTTCGGGAAGTTCACTGCAAAGGTCGGATTATGGGTGCGGGGGTGGGTTTTTAGCCGATATGTATTAAATTTGGTTTGAAAGCTCTATGGGCCAATTAAATAGGATAAAGTTTTTAGCTTTGCGCATACTCACCCTCAAGGTCGGATAATGGGTGACGGGGGGTGGGTTCAGCGTTTGTACGCTTAATGGGCCAACTAGGTGGAAAATAATTTTCTCATTTCTGATGGTCGGAAAATGGGGGCGGGGGTGGGATCATTGCCAAACGTTTTTTTCATCATTTTGGCGGCTATACTGATGGTGGCGAAGCGAAGCGCGCCGGGTTATATGCTAGTCAACTCATATTTGGCTTTTTCCAGGATCGCAAATCGTATAAATTTCTGCCTGAAAAGTCCAGCATGCGGCAGGAAGATGTGGTTATGGTACCCAATGTGCCACTCCTCTCGGCCGCTGTGCATGTCAAGAGGATGCCTTTCATTGATCGTTTCTTTGTCACCAAGCTTATCAACCAGTATGAGGAGCCTCTATTCAAAAGACTCACAGCTGCTGAAATACTTTGGGGCTATGAGGATAAGATCATTAAGCTGAAATCCCTGGGCAAGGGCAAGCGACGCTTTGGTCTGCTAATGAGCGTAAGTCAAATCCCAGTTTCCATTCCCATTTATTTCTTACTAATTCCTCCTTTTTGATGTTGCAGCGTAATGGCACCAGCGTGGACTCGGTGCAGCTTAACACGGGCGAAGATGACATTACCAAATATGGCATCATTACCCAGTTCAATGGTATGCCCCAGTTGGATTTTTGGGAGGGCGATGAATGCAATCGCATAGATGGCGCAGAGCCCTCAATGTTCTCGCCCAATTTGCTGCAGAATCGTGGCTCTGTCCAGGTATTTCTGCAGGTTTTGTGTCGCAAGGTGCCCCTGCATTTCGAGAAGGAGGAGACCATCTATAATGATATCGATGTTTTGCGCTATCGCACACCCTTGGATGTATTTGCACATCCCTCGGAGAATCCGGCAAATCAATGCTATTGCAAGAATACGGATCGTTGCTTTGCCAGTGGTGTTATAAATGCCACACGGTGCTACAATGATGCACCCATTTTCCCTTCATTTCCACACTTCTTTTCGGGCGATCCCATTTGGTATAAGGACTTTGAGGGCATCAAGCCGGACGCAGAGCTACATCAGACCTATGCGGATATACATCCACGTTTTGGCTTTCCCATCAGTGGAGCTTCACGCGTACAGATCAACATAATGGTGGACAAGACGCCGTTGCTTAGAAGTGAGTGACCTACCCCCTAAAAAGGGAATATCGAAAATAATCTCTGTCTCTCTTTTTACAACAGATCAAGCAGCCCGCTTTGAGAATGCCACCATATTGCCACTGATGTGGATAGAGATTACCTCTGGCGACTTTTCCGAGGAAGTCTTGCACACGCTTTATGTCAGCACCTTTGGCCTAGATGCCATACAACTGGCCCTTAAATACGGCACCTTATTGGTGTCTGTCACCACATTTAGTTTGATAGTGGCGGGAGTTTACTATCTCAATAGCAAGCGTGAGGAGCAGCTGAAGCACTGCAAATCTTCGGCCGAATTGGAAGCTCTCAATGGTGGCATTGTGGTAGTGCAACATATGGATATGCCCGTACCCCTGGCGGAGAGTAATTGTCGAACAACGTAATCCTAAGGAGTGCCATTAAATAGTTACCTAGTTAGTTAGCTAGTTAGTTAGTAGCGGGCGGGTAGCGCCAAGTCCATATGGGGATGGACTGGAACACAAAAGAGATTTTCGAATTTGTCACGAGTTTAGCAATCTAAGTTAAATATTAAGAGTCAGCCCAGTTACCTTTAGTTTTGTACTCGAACCAAACAGATGTATATATGTAAAATAATCACACAATGTGCAATAAACTTTTAGGTATGTTAAATTGAAAATAATAATCAAAAAAAATATTAAAAGAATAGCATGAGAGTATTATTTTGAACTCGAAAAGGTTTGTCTTCGCTGTTTATTTCATAAAACAACAGCAGCAAATTTCAATTTTCATGGCATGCTTTTAGGGGGCATTAAAAATAAAACCCGCTTACAAGTATGCCACACTTATTTGCTGTACCAACAAAAATTTAGCCTACAAGTATGCCACACTTTTCTGTTGCACAAAAAAAAATGCAATATTCACCACCTATCAGTTTATGGTTGCCTGTTACCTCATTTCGATTTTCGGCTTTTCTGGCCAATTTTTGGCAATTTTGGTGGCGAAAAATGACAAAATCAACCAGCCAATCTATTAGGCAAACATAAACCTGCAGGAGGTGGATATGCAGCAAAAATTTTTATTTTTTTGGCGGCTCAAAAACGTGCAGCCTGCAAGTATGCCGCACTAATTTCATATATATATATGCCAGCCGCAGCTGTTTTAGTGATTTAAGGATAATCTTTAATTGGCTTATATCCTGCCGCAGGATCTCGGGACTTGGTTTTTTCGAATCCTGGAGACAATCCTGATCGATTGGCATCAAAAAATATGGGTGTGATTTTTCATGATTTTGGCATGATTTTGGCCTGATTTTCGAAAAAACGTAAAAAAAATGACAAAAACTGCTATAGCTCGACCATTTGAAGGACTACAAAGATGTCCTTTGGCCACATGATAGTCCTTGAGAATTAGAAGCGGATGGCATGAACAAATCCTGGATTATCCTTACAGGAGCTGAGTTTTAAGGACTTTTGTCCTAAAACTTAAATAGGCTATAGCTGCCATATCCTGGCCAGGATCAGGACCAAATTGGTGGCAAAATGATTCTTTTTGTGAGATGTAATTGCTGGCCAAAGGACATGTAAATAGTCCTGCGGGGAGCTGAGATATTAGGGATTTTGTGTTTTTGACAATTTTTTTGCGTTGCCAATCCGAAAATTTTTTTAAAATTTTTTGATGCCAATCGATCAGAATTGTCTCCAGGACTCGAAAAAAGACAAGTCCCGATGTCCTGCGGCAGGATATAAGCAGGATATGGCCTAAAAACTAAGATGATCCTTGAATTTACAAAATACGCCATTACGCGGTCATTTGAAGGACTTAAAGGAGGTGCTAGATCCTGATTTTCCTTAGAACATCCGAGTCCTTAACATAAGCACGGATGGCATCAACCAAATCTGGGCTTAAAATATTTATTCCGAAGGAAATATGGCCTTTATCTCTTGCTAATGAGCACGTGGCCATAACAAATCCTGGGTTATCCTTCTAGGATCTTGCTTTTGGCGTATCCTTGCCAGGATCAGGACCAAACTGGTGGCAAACTTATTTTTTTATGGAGGTCTTAATCCTGGCCAAAGGACATGTAAATAATCCTGCAGGGAGCCGTGTTAATAATTTTTTTTGGCCATTTTTTTATCGCTGCCAATCCGGAAAATTTTTATCGTTTTCACATCCTTTGACCACAAAGCACAATCAAAAAACAAGCTGTGAAAGATTTTGCCGGGATATAAATAATAACTAATAATATCCTTGAATCACAAAATACTTGGAAAATTTGAAGACTATAAGTATGCGCTTGAAAAATAGTGTTTTAAAATACGACCATTGTAGGCTTGGAAAAAGATTTCAGGGACATATGGCCTACATATACACTTCTGACATGGCTACCCTTTGCAGCAGAATCAAAGTTGTGCAAATTCCCGCCAAGTCCATAAATTGCCCATAGCATCATTTTCTCCATGGCAGATATAATAAAGTCCTTATTGTACATCTTTTTCACAATTTTTTTTGCTTTCAAAAAACCAAAACAACGATGTCCTGTTTCAGGATATAAGCACGATGGATAGGACGCAACATTATCCTTGAATCACAAAATAGGCTATTCAGATTTTAAGGCGTCGATAGCGATTTCGATAGTAAACCACTCGATGGCATCAACCAATCCTAGCAAATACGTCAGGACAAAATTGGTGGCAAAATGATTCGTTTGCAGAGAACTATCATCTGGCCATGGGCCATGTTTCACAATTTTGTATTTATAGCAAATATTTTTATTGTTTAGTTCTAAACAAAAACGAAATTCGTATATTAGTTGCTTGTTCAACATTTGATTTCTTGTTTGTTTTGTAAACCATTTTTTTAGTTATTAAATGCATGTATTACATTATTGCATCTCTTCAAAGTACTTCTATAGGAAGTTCTATGTTAAAGGTATAAAAATTGTGGAAATGTATCCTTGTTGATTGTGATATCGACTGCAAGTTGTGTGTGTGTGTGTAAATGAGTGTGGGTGTTATTTATTGAATAAGTGGGTTTGTTTGTTTATTTCTCGGGTATTTGGAATTTTCGGGATGTTGATTTTTTATTTGTTTGTTTTATGTTTTATCGTTATAAAAATGTGTGTGTGTTTTTTGTTTTTTTTTACTTTTTTACGTTTGTTTTAATTTAAGTATGTATAATAGTTTATATAAAAAATAACAGAGAAATTATATAAAAGAAACATTAAATATAATCGTTTATTTTTTTTTTTTGTTTCGCTTTTTCATTTAATAATTAACGCGTCAATTGCCAGAATCCTCGCCATCTAATGATTCATCTTGCACCGATGAGCTGTCGTCGCCGCCACCGCCGCCGCCGGCGCCTCCACGCTTGGCAGATGGTGTGCCCGTGAGCCGGCTGGAGCTGAGACCCATGCCGCCGGTGCGTCTAAGAGAGAGAGAAAAGGAAAGGATTAGTACACACATATCCTCGTAGGAGTCAAGCATCGTGCAATGAAAGGGTAGGGCAAACATATAACAGGGGAGGGGGGATATAACTATAAGGATTGAACTGGCAAACAGCATTAGTTCGCACTTTTTTAATATTTTTTTTTTTTTTTTGGAGGTGAGCCTAACATGCACAGTACACGGAGTTTGGTTGATTCTTTGGCCAGCACTTACAGCCTAGAAAAAGAAGCGAAAACGAAACCTAATGCAGACCCTCACAATTCATAATAAGTGCAGCATCCTTTTTGGGCGAATAGGCCTTGGCCTTTTCGGTCTCTGCCACTTGAATGGAGCTAAACCGAAAAATTAAGTTTGAAGACGGACACCTAATTCCGAGAGCTTAGTCCACTTACCGCAATTTCGTTTTCAGTGAGTTAATCTCACGATTCATGGCCTCCTGCGATTCAATCATATCCTCGCACTCGCGCTGGTATTTACGCTTCTGTGTCTTCTCCTTTTGCAGCTCCTCCTCGGTCTCGTCGAGATTGCGCTTGAGCAATTTGATGCGGCTATTCAGCTGCAATTTGAAATTATTTATGAAATCCTGTGAAGCCTTGTCTGTCTAGTTGAGAGCTTACCTTATCCATTTGCTCCTTGTGTTGGTCGACATGTCTTCGCTCATCCTCAATGTTCATGGTAAGCTCCTTGATCTTTTTGTCCATCTTACGATTGGCCTTCTGTTGCAGGAGACGCTCCTTGCCCTCGTTCTCCAGCTGCTCTTCCAGATTGGCTATCTTGGCCTCGAGCGTGGCTATGGTGGCCTTCACCTTGGTACGCTGCGCCGTCTCTATTTCGGCCAGCTTGGCCTTCAGCTCTTTGTTTTGGCGCTCGAGCAGGGCCCGGGTATTCTCGTTCTTTTGCGAGTTGGACTTCTCGTTGGCCAGCTCCGTGCCAAGTTGTTCGATCTGCAACTGAGCCTTGCGACTGCGATCGAGCAGCACCTCAGAGTTGGATTGCTCCTCCTCCAGTTCCTCCTCGAGTGTGGCTATGCGCGCCTCCAGGCGTCGCTTCTCATCGATCATGAGGGAACCCTTGTTGGCATTGTTGGCTATCTCCTCGGCCAGCTCATCGCGTTCCGTTTCGGCTGCTCTCCTGGCGCGTTCCGAACTGGCCAAATCTTCGGTCAGCTGTAATACTTCCGCCTCCAAAGCTTTGACTTTGCGTTCGGCTTCTTTGCTCAAAGCCTGAAGCTCCTCCTTGGCCGCCTTTGCTTCCTCGGCATCGCGCAGAGCGTCCTTAACTTGTGCTTGCAGCTTCTTGGCATGCTTGAGGGCATCTTCCTTGACCTTGTTATGCATCTCCATGGTGGTCTCAATCTCCTTGAGGTCACCCTCGAGTTTCTTTTTCGATGCCACGGCTGCGGTGCGCTGTTTCCGTTCCTCATCCAGCTCAGCCTCAAGATCGCGCAGCTGTTTGACCAGACCACGACGCTTCTCTTCGGCGCCCTCCTCCTTGGCCAGCAGATCACGTTCGAATTGAGAGCGCAATGCCTGCATATTGACTTCCAGACGCAATTTGGCATCCTCCGTCAGCTGCAGGTCATCCTCGAGCTCTTCGTTTTGTGCTTTCAGCTCGGCCAACTGGGACTCGAGGGCGCGTTTGGCCTTCTCCAGCTCATGGACGTTCTTGTCCGCGGTGCCCTGACTGTTGGCCAGATCGTCGAGTTCGTTTTGCAGCTGCTTGCGCTTATTCTCCAGATCCTCGATCTTGTCAAAGGCCTCGTCCAGCTCACGGGACACGGACAGCACCTTGGTCTCCTTTTCGCGAGCCTCACGCTCTGCGGTATCGCGCTCCTGTGCGATCTGTTCTGATATGGCTTTCTCCTCGGCGAGAATCTTATCGAAGTTCTTCTGCTTCTTCTCCAGTTCGAGCACCTGCAAAGAAAAAAAGGGTCAGAGTTGTGGCCTTAGAACCATTCACCACCGCCACCACCACCTACCTTGGTGCGTTGTGCCTCCAGCTCTATGGTGGCATCCTCCAGCTCCGATTGAATCTTCTTTTTACTCTTATCGAGACGATCGTTTTGAGCCATCAGCTCCTTGACCTGTCGCTCCAGGGCTTCAATGTCCTTATTGAGACGCTTCTTGCCCTCTTCCAGTTCCTTGGCCAAATCGGCATCTTCTTCGGCCTTTTTCTTAATCTCCTGCATGGCGGCAGTGACTTCATTTAATTTCCTCTCATAGTTCCGCTTGGCCTCCTCATCCTCCTCCAGCTGTTCCTGCAGGGCCTCTTTCTCGGATTCGATTTGACGCAGCTTGGAGCTTAGACCCAGCTTTTGGCGTGTCTCCTCCTCCAGCAGTTGTTGGGCCTCCGTCAGCTGGGATTCCATATTGCTGGCCGATTTGACAGCCGCCGAGGCTTTGAGTTCAGCCTCCTCCAACTGATTGGTAATATTTTCCGCCTCCTGCTGCAGTTTTGTGCATTTCTCTTGCAGCTCGGAGCGGGCACGCTCAATTTCGGCAAGTTTCACCTGAAGTTCGGCTATCTGGGATTCAGCCTGTTTGCGCCGACGATCGTTCTCCTGGCGTGAACTGTTCACACTGCGCAACTCGGTGGCCAGGTCCGCATTCTCTGCCTCCAAAGTGCCCTTGGCCTTCTCCAGAACGGCACGAGCCTTGCGCAGATTCTCCAGCTGATCATTGATGTTGTTGACCTCCTGCGAGTGCTTGTGCCGCATCTCGGCAAGCACGCCCTCATGATTGACGGTCTCCTCTTCCAGAGATTTCTTTAGGGTGGCCAATTCCTGCTCGCGCTTGGAACGTAGCTCCTGTTGGGCTGCAAAGCGTATAGAAAACATTTTATAGAGATTCATTTGGATTAGAAAAATAAAAATATATGTGATTGATTACTCCTTACCGGCTGTGGTGTCCAGGGAGTCGAGTAGTTCGTTTTTCAGGGCTTCGAGTTCCTCGCTGAGGTCACGACGCACCTTCTCCGCCTTGGCACGGGCCGCCTTTTCGGCCTCGAGATCTTCTTGAATCTCGGCCAGTTGAGACTCGAGTTCACGTTGGGCTTTCTGGGCGGTGGCCTTGGTGGCGGACTCTTCATCAATGCGCATCAAAGTTTGAGTGAGTTCCTCCTCGCGCTTGGATAGCTGTGCCTGCATTTCCTCCACCTGGGTGCGTCGCTCGTTCAGCTGTTCCTTGAGATCGGCCACTTCGGTTTCAATCTTTCGCTTGGTGCGATCCGATTCCTGCCGCTGCTGTTGATCCTTGTGCATGCGTTCCTCCAGCTCGGCTATGGTGGCCTCATGCTTGGCCTTGAGCTTGGCCAAATGTTTGGCCTTCTCCTCCTCCTCGGCGAGAGTTTGGGACAAATCATTGGCACGTTCCTCGAGCAGTTTCTTCTCCTTAAGCAGCTTTTGGTTCTGATCATCGGTCAGAGCCAAATCTTCCTCATGCTTCTTGATCTTGCCATCCAGTTGAACCTTCTCCAGCTGCAGTTTTTGGCGGGCAGCCTCTTCTTCCTCCAGCTGCTCTTCCAAATCTTGGATATGCAGCTCGAGCTTCTTTTTCTCACCACCCAAGGCCAAAACACGCTCTTCCTCCTCCTCAATGCGTGTTTCCAGCTCCTGCATCATATCCTCCAACTCCTGTTTGCGGGCCATGAGCCGAGAACGTGACTCCTCGGCCTCGGCGCATAGTTCAATCTCAGCCTGCAGTTGCTCGGCTAGAGTGGTCTTCTCCACCAAGGCCTGCTGATACTTGCGCTCATACTCTTGGGTATTCTTGGCCAAAGTATCAAGCTTCTCCCGCACCTGTTTCAGTTCATCCTCCTTCTGAACCAGCTTCTCCTCCTGCTTGGTAACCTCCAGCAGGGGTTTGACCTTGGTATAGAGGCGCCACCACTGCCAGTTGCGCAGCTTGAGGTAGGCCGCACAATTGCGCTGAATAATCCGTATGGCGTTCAGCTGCTGCAGCCGCTTCTGGTAGTTGCGACGGGCCAGGAATCCACGGCAGAAGGCCTGGAAGTTGACAATCAGATCGGAAATCTTAAAGTCACGCTCCTCCTCCAAATGGGCCAAGACGCCCGCCCGGAAGAAGATCTTTGACTGGCCCACACGATACAGATTTGAGTCCAATTCGAGGGCCTGAATCATCTTCTCGCAGGCCTTCTTGCCGTCCATGAAGCCCTTGGGTATCACATTCGGTGTGAGCAGCTCGTAACGCTGACGGAACTCCTGGAAGGGTATGCGATTGGGGAAGCCCTGGCGACAGATGCGTATACCCTCGAGCACACCGTTGCAACGCAACTGGTCGAGCACCAGGGGAGCATCTATTTTGCCAGCACGCTTCTCGTGATTGGGTATGATACAGCGCACAAAGTTGGGATTTGTGTTGCGCAACGTGTCCATCAGTTTGGCCAGCTGCTCCTTATACAAATGCGACACGGTGCGGAACATACCCTTGCGGGTGCGCGCTCCAAACTGTGTATCGGTTAGAGCTTGCTGTGCCATGCCCACAATTTCCGCATCCTTCCAGATGTTCACCACAAATGGATCCTGGGAGGCCTGCAGCAGTGAGACAATATTCTCGTTCAAGGGATCCATGTTCTTCATCAACCACTTGGCCGCCGAGTAGTCCACACGACCCGCATAATGGACAATGGCAAAATCGGCCACGCCTCTGAAATCGGTTTTCATGAATTTCGGATGCATGGAGTGAGCGGAGACCAGTTTATCCACAAAAGTCTTATCCGTGGCCTTGGGGAACCAACATTCCTCATCCAGCAGAGCCATTATGCCACCCGGCTTGTCAATCAAATCAATGGTGGGCTGCAAATCCAAGCCGAAATCAATGAACTTCCATTCAATGCCCTCGCGCTGATACTCCTCCTGCTCCAGTATGAACATGGTATGATTGAACAACTGCTGCAGCTTCTCGTTGGTATAGTTGATGCACAGCTGTTCGAAGGAATTCAGCTCAAAGATCTCAAAGCCGGCCATATCCAGAATACCTATAAAAGAGGCACCCTGTCGCTTGGTGCGATCCAACGAGCGATTAATACGATTCACCAGCCACTTGAACATGCGCTCATAACAGGCCTTGGCTATGGCCTCCACGGCAAATTCAACCTGCTCCTTGGTCTGGGCCTTGGTCACAAAATCACGACCCACCTTAATGCGTGGCGTGAGGAAGGCCCTGGTCATATCTGTGACACTTAGGCCCAACAAATGGGCAATCTTCTGGGCCACCGTATTATCCGGCAATGTGGCCTGATCATTGTTGCGCTCCTGACGGAATTTCATGCTACCGAAGAGCAACACGGCGCTAACAATACGGAAAATGGAATTGAAATCCTCCGAGGTCATGCCCATAATGTTCATGGACTTGACGGTGGCCTGGAATTCGGCATAATCATCCACACCGGGCACGGGCAGCGAGCCATTGGATAGGAATGCATACGATTTGATGTCATCCAAAATGAATTTCTCGCGCTGCTCGGGTGAGGCGCCCGCCAGCAGTTGATAGAATATATGGAATGTACGTTCGTCCTTGGCTTGACGAATGGCACGTGACTTCTCCAGGAGATAGGTCTCGATATTTGCGCCCGAGATGAAGCCCGAGGCGTCGAAATTGATGCGTATAAATTTGCCCTGCAAGGGGGGGGGAAGGAGAAATCAGTAAGATCGGGACCCACACATAGTTCAAAATACTCACAAAACGCGAGGAGTTGTCATTCTTCACTGTCTTGGCATTACCAAAGGCCTCGAGTATGGGATTGGCCTGCAGCAATTGTTGCTCCAGTTCGCCCTGTGAAAGGAATTGATTTTAGTTATAGACAGTGGAAAAAATATATAATATATATGGGTTAGCCACAACAACAACAAAAAAACACATATAGAAAGCAGGTTTTAAATCACACACTTACAAACTCAAACTACAAACTAAAGGATTAGTTGCTACACATGCAAAGGACAACACACACACACACAAACTCAAGACGCGGCACAATCTCCTAAAGCTGTAGCGGCTATTGGAAGTACCACCTCGGTCAAGTTATTATTATTATCTTGCAAAGCCTTCTCCTCCTGACAACTGGTTAGCTGGATTATTCTTGATCCTTGGGCCGCTTCAATTCTATGGCTCTGCACCAATACGGAGTGACCCATCATTTTATGGAAATTACATTTGACCTTAATGTACTTATTTGTGTTGACGGAAAAATTCTGGAATTATGCGGGCAGGAGGATGTGTGGTTAGCGAATAGGATGGGAATATGGGGTGGGTTATGGATTGGGTATAGTTTGAATCGATTCCATGTTGATAATCAAAGAAATTCTATCAACAATTCCTCGTTTTTTTCTTTGGTCCTTCGAAACAGATTTTTAACCGAACCTTTTAAATTTATAAACTCCCGGAAAAAAACTTCGGTTCAAACATTTTCTAAAGTCGATTTTTAAAGATTTTTTTTTAAAAATTTATTTTATGTGAAATATTTAGATTTCGATTAATAATCTTGATCCCTTTTTTGATACCAGGAATATTGGAAGCAGGCAAATATTTTTGTTTACCAGTATTTCATTCTTGATTTAATACTTCGGAACCAAGGTTATACTAGTAGGTTCTATAATCTCATTTACCATGTGAGCTTTTGTACTAATAAAACAATTTTCAAATCTTGTCAGAATAATATGACATTACTCAAGTAAGAGCAATATTAATTTGGAATAATTAAAATAATTACAAATTACATATTAATTAGTAATGAAATTTTTTACAAATTCTCAAGTAATTTGTAATAAAATTTCGAGATACTTCAATTACTCACGTAATTTGTAAGAAAATTTCTCGAAATACAAATTACTATTTTAATTTGCGACTTTTTGTTTAAATATTAAGATAACAAAATTTAAAAAACACCGAGATTACGGTGCAATAAGTACGGCATTGGGCGTTGGAGGTATGAGTAACTACGGGCCCCTCATACCCTGTGAAATTTCGTTATTTTTTGCCGTATCTTTTTCCGTTCGGTGAGATATCGCGAATTTTGTTTAAATAGTGAAAGTGACAAAAATCATCTGAATTACGGTGCATGAGTATGGAATTGGGTAGTAGAGGCATCTTTACCTTACCACTAGTCTGACATATCATTTGTGTTTTTTAGGGTGTATTGTCATTTGATGTTTTGGACAAAAATGTGTAACAAGATTAAAATAGTAATTTGTATTTCGAAAAATTTAATACAAATTAAATAGTAATTTGAATTTTATGATTAAATAATTGTACAAATTAGACATAAGTAATTTATAATCTCATTTCATTATTTTATAATATGAGCAAGTAATTCGCTAATGGTCAATTATAATTCCCAGTTTGCCAATCTCTCATTTACACATTCATTTAATTTTCAAATCCAGGCATACAATTGTGAACAATATTCCCTTTTTTGAAAGCTCCCTTCTGTATTAGACTCCCATACAAATTTCAATATTTTCAAAAGAAGATTTAAGTCATTCGTTTAATTACTCAAAAAAAAGATGTCCATTTCGGATACAGACCGCGGTTCGCAGACCAATTCAAAGCTAGAGGTGCTCGCATCAAGCGAGTCATGTGATCGTGAGAAACAGTGTTCCTCGTGCGAGATTCGTGCATATTACAGTCATACATCGTAAACTTAAGTCATGCAGTATTTACAAAAAAAAAAAAACATTGAAGTCTTTAAAAATCATCGGCTACGCCGTTTTAAATAAGTTTAAGGACCAATGATAACAAAATTTTCTCAATAGTATTAGTTTGGCAGATCGGTTCTAATCAAATATGCCAAAGTCCGTTTTGTTAATTGTCCACCAATCTAGTAAGGAATTGACTAGTGTATATTTGATGATTTCGATCTGTTTTGTCGCTAAATCCCCAATTTAATATTTTCAGCTTATTTTTATAGTGCCATATTCTTAAAAGACCATTCTTGTTAGTATCTTTATGAGCATATATTTTTGTAAACTTGTAGTTTTACATCTGTAGCTATAAATATCTTGTAAATTGATATTCGTAACTGGGACACAAATTAATAATATGAACTCGGAACAGCAACAAACTAAACCCAATAGCCACCACGCCATCTGCTCAATATACCAAATTAAATTTAAGGTGTTAATATACCACCCAGCATTAGATCTGTTTTTAAATCCTTGGGGTAAGGTACTTTTTCGAGTATGTAGGACCTTTACTAATAAAATGAGCAATACACCAAGGTGTCTCAAAACCAAAAGAAATATGCGTCAAATTATTCGTGAAGATGAAATTTACCGGATATATTGTTTGTAGTTATCTTCGTTTGGTGTTTTCTTCATTTTGGGCACGAAAACGCCTAAGCACTTAACACGGGGCCGGACAACGAAGGCGCAATACTAATTTTCAACATTAAGTGGTCGCGAGACGCTGTATCCATGAGTCAAACTTTACTTGAACCCGGCTATCCCATATATTGTATATTTGATCCCGGAATTTGGTTCGCAAGCACTATAAACTCATTTTACCAACATTGGAGACTCTTGCTCGCAACACAAAAACCCTTTCCCCAACTATTCGCGAACTTAGTTTCCCTAATACGGATCCCGAAAATTTGTGTGCACTTTAATAATTTTGCATGCGCGCGAGCGGCTATGCACCCACAGACGAATTAATTGGGCGGATCGTGCATGAAAATCTGGACAATGAATAGGTCCGTGGTGGGGGGTAAGATTAGATCGTTAAATAGTCTAAGCGCGCTTCGTATGGACGTGAGGACAGACAGACATATTTTGTAAATTTTAAAGTCATGTAAAAAAAAATAATCAATATTTTTATGTATCCATTTTTTTATCAATTATTTATTAATATTTTCCAAAAAAAAAAAAATAGACAAATTTAAAAAACCAGGGCTGAGCCATGAAGTGGGGGGCTCAAAAAAATTGACAGTTGAGTTTGAGCCAAATTTATTTCAACCCCTAGTCGATAAAAAAATTGTGTGGCTGTGGATTTTTTTTTTTTTGGGGGTCTATAAAGAAGATTCTCTTGAAACTGTCAATTCGGTCCAGTAGAACTCGTATAAAATTTATGTTGAAAAAAGCCTGTTCTGAGAAAAACCCGCATTTTAAGTTTCGCGTGGAATGCCTTTTCTTCGTTTTAGTTAAACTTTGAAAATAAAAAAAAAAAAAAATCGATTTTTTTGAAATTCTACACTAGAATACCCTTTTTTGTTTTTTTTTTTTTTAAGTTTTTTTAATCTAAATTGTTTTCTTTGTTTCGATACCCTCGGCATCGATATCATAACCGATTAAGGGGATTGAATTAATTATTTTTAGGAAAAGTAAATAGAACAGCATTTTAGCGTTAGCAAGCTCTGTTAACATAACAGCAGAGTGTTGATCTATGTTCTGTTAATTAATTAACTCATTATATTCTTCCTGAGTAACGAGAGTGTATATCAGTGTTCAGTGTGAATGTATAAGGCCCCCTTATAACTTTGGTTAATACTTAAAAACCAGCACAGCACTTTTCTTTTTTACGTATTTACAACATAATCTCTCACCTTAAAAAACAATAATAAGTTTAAGCGACATATAAAACTATTTACAATGAATTTTCAATGTTTGTACGAGTATAATCACATGAGGAACTGATTTTTGGGTGGGGGTGGGTGGGAAATTGGTAATATTATGAGAGCATACTTTACCGCAAATGTTTCTTGATGACTACTCTAAAAATGCGTAGGCGAGCAGTGGGAAGAAGGTGAGTACAAGGTGGTACAAATTTTGATTAGAGTTTAATTAGTAGAGCAAAAACAAAAGGGGAAACAAGGCGAAAAGTGATGAATGAAGAAAATGATAAAAACACAAAAAATGCTTCACGTTTCGAAACCGTTAGGAGAACATATAAATTTTTGGTTAAATAATTTGATAAAGTTTCGCAGACAGCGCCTGGATATACTTACAATGAGCACGGCAGGATTCGGCACCTGTTCAGGAGTTGAGTTTGAGGAGCATTGTTTTGGTTGTTGGTTTACAAGAGATTGAACATTAAATTATGATAAATTTACATAATGTACAAATATATATATATATATATGTATATAAAGCATAAGTGTAGACAACAACCAGTCCAATGTACAACAAGTGTGTAGTTGGGGGGTGTGTGTGTGTGAGTAACGGTAATTAAAGGTGTAGCAAGTGTAGTGTGTTGGTAGGTAGAGAAGAAGGTAACGTTTGCACATGAAAATATAAAGAAAATAAACAATAAAAATCAAAAATATTCCTTCATAATAAATTAGCCCTTAAAAATACTTTTCAACTATTTCAATTTTATTTCATTTTCTAATTTACATTCAATTGAAAAAAAAGCAAATGCAAGGCGGCCCCAACTGTTTTCTCTTATCTTATCGATAAACTGGTTGGTTTCTAGTAACATGATCTAATTTCTAATCAAAGACGACGACAACAACCACCTTTTAGGTGATTCAGTTGGCTTGTTTTTTTTTCGTGTAATTTTTTCTTCACGATATCAGCTTCTATTTATGGCAAATATAATCATAACAGCGCCACAGCCAACAACAACAACATTTGTTTGCTTTTCAATTTTGGTGGCTTTTTTGGGGCTTATCACGTTCGCTCCTCATATAAGGCCGTAAAAATTCAAAAACACAAAAATAAAGTGTGTTTGGAGCTCAAGAGCAGCTTGTTTTTTATGTACTGGTAAGGATTGTGTCCAATTATGGCAATTCAAGTGATTTAATTTTCAATTTTTATCAATTGATGCTCGAAAAATTTTCAACAGAGATTTAATATCATTTCATGTAGCAAATAAATGAAATTTGAGCTGGGAAAATATATTTCATTGAAATTCAATTGAACGCCCCACACACACACATTGTCGGTCGTTCTGGAATACCAGAAGTTGCGGGCGTATAAAAGTCCATATGCCGACTCTTCAAAATGTAATTAATTACAATAACAATTGAGCGTGTCATTAATGGGAGTTTAATAAGCCTTTGCATTTGCTTTATATGAAATTAGTTTTTTTTTTTTTTCTTTTTTTTTTTTTTTTTTTTTTTAATTCAACAACTTACCGCACCCGAGCCCTTGGGCTTGGAGGCTGCCACATAGGCCAGAAACTGTATAACCTTCTTCGTATTCTCCGTTTTGCCAGCACCCGATTCGCCAGTACACAAAATCGATTGATCTTCGCGATCTGTGGGTAGAGGAGAAAGGGGTAAAAGTGAGTGAGTGAGTGACACACTTCATTAACAAATAAATGCCTGACATAAACAAAACATATTTATTTTAAGCAAAACTCAGCTTGAAACTTTTCGTTGACCCAAATTTATGTGAGCAAAAACAAAAAAAAAAAAATCAATTGAAAAAAAATGTCGAGTAAATTGGAATTCTTTTTGCCACTGATATGGCGCCTCTTAATAAATTTGACCCCCTCCCCCCCTCCCCCCCCCGCCCGCTCAACCAAAAAAATTGAGAACTAGATTGCAGTTTCCAGCTTTGGATACATGATCTGCGATAATAAATTTTATTTTTTTGCAAAAACCACAAAATACAACAAAATTGACATGAAAAAGCTTCCACATAACGACCCCGTACTTATTATGGCCAAGCCAAACACACACACACACACACACTCACACAACACATAACCATAGATGGACCGAACCTCATTTTATGTGCATTTTTTTCGAGATTTCAGTTTTTAACGACTCCAAAAGGCGGCATAACCATTGCATAAGCGCGAGCGATCTCCAGCAATGAATAGAGTAATAATAATAAAACTACAACACAAAAAAACGATGTATATGAAATTAAAGCGTAAATATTGGCGCCAGAGCTGAGGCAAAAAGCAATTTAATGGTTTTCTACAATATTATTATTATTATTATTCTGTATTATGGGCATTTCTGTTTGCGCTCAATTAAAATTAATTTGAAATTTGGAACAAGACGATTGATGGACTTGATAAGGCACCCCCTCCTGAATGGGGGGAATGAAAGGAATGAAACTGTAAATTACCAATAAGATTTGTAAGAATGCAGACAAGCCAGAACCGGACCGAAACCTAACCTAAGTATGCTTTATACAACATAATATTAAAATTCTGAAACTCAATGGGTGTGTTAAGTTAACACTGAAGATAAAATTCAACCAGGTAACCATATGACCCAGCTCTGGGCTGGTGATGTCAGCTTACTTTTTGGTAGTATATATAACGAGAAGGCAAAGCTAACTTCGACTGTGCCGAAGTTTTAATACACTTGAAAAACTTTACTCCAACTGATTTAACCAGTAAAATATATATAGGATATAGATATCAGATATTAAAAAATTTTAAATCATTGATAATAAAAATAGGATACCATAAAAAAACTTTTCTTAGTAAACACATTTTCCGACCGATCGGTCCTATGGCAGCTATATGCTATAGTCATCCGATTTTGATAAATTTTTAAAAAAAATTTGTAAAAGCATATAAAACTAATATCTACCAAGATTGGTGACGATACGATGGAAAAAAAAAAAGTTTTTCTCACTAAAACTTGTTTTTGACCGACCGTTTCTAGGCAGCTATATGCTATAGTGATCCGATTTTGATAAATTTTTCCAGAATTTGAAACATATAAACTATCTATACCAAGATTAGTGACGCTCCGATGGAAAACAAAAAGTTTTTCTCACTAAAACTTATTTTCCGACCGATCGTTCCTATGGCAGCTATATGATATAGTCATCCGATTTTGATAAATTTTTTTCGAAATTGTGTGGAAGCATATAAAACTAATATATACTACGATTGGTGACGCTACGATGAAAAACAAAAAAGTTTTTCCCACTAGAACTAGTTTTTTGACCGACCCTTTATATGGCAGCTATATGATATAGTCATCCGATTTTGATAAATTTTTTCACAATTATGTGGAAGCATATAAAACTAACATACACCAAGATTTGTGCCGCTACGATGGAAAACAAAAAAGTTTTTCTAACTAGAACTTGTTCTTAGACCGATCGTTCCTATGGCAGCTATATGATATAGTTATCCGATCCGGCCGGTTCCGACATATTAGTTGCGTGCAGTAAAAAGAAGACTCTGTGCAAAATTTCAGCTCGATAGCTTTAAAACTGAGAGACTAGTTCGCGTAGAAACAGACAGACGGGACGGACAGACGGAATTGAACTCAGCTCGTCGTCCTGATCAAGAATATATATAGTTTATGGGGTCGGAAATTAATATTTCTATGCGTTACAAACTTCTGGGCAAAATTAATATACACTTTTCAAGTGTATAAAAAGTTTGTCTTTGGATCGATTTAATCCGATGTTCCGTTCAGAAGTTATGATTTTTGGAAAATTTCAAGACTTTTTCGCATTATCTTGAGAACAATCGACGTTGGGGGAAAGCCATTTGAAGGTTCTTCTAAATTATAGCAATTAAAAGTTTTTTGGAGACAAAAAAAAAATTGGGGTGGCTGAGTTGATATGGAATATCCCATATATCGTTGTTGAAAATATTAATTTTTCAACAGGTTATCTAATAAGCAAGTTGTTAATACCCTAACAACGTCCGTGTACGATCCGTGAACCGAATTTACGGTGGGTTCAAACCTGCAGACCTAACCTTTTGCAGAATTTTAAAAGTTTGTAACCCTAATTGGGTCTCTTATCATCATCATTTGTATCATAATAATTTCTACCTACTTGTACTTGCAAAGTATGGTACCTCTAGCTCTTAGCAATCAGACGGAGAGGGCGATATCGACTATATAGATGTTACTTTACATACATTTGGACAACTTTATGATACCCTTTTAAACCATTTTTAATGGTAACTGGGTATAAAATTAAATTGTGTTATCTCCGTCTTTGCCACACCCACACGATACTCGAGTGTTGTGTACTATGCGATTGACTGCGACAGTTGTTCCCTCTATGGGATCATAAAGACTTTATTAATCGAAATCTGACTGAGATCACTATGAAAAACAAATAGAACAACTTTTTTCATACAAATTGTTATTCCCATCTTCTAGAATCTACATAGCTGCTATGTGTCTCTTATTTGTAAATTTATTTGACAAATAGGGCTATGTGGGAGATGAGAAATTGGGCCTTGAAATATTAACCTTTGTTAAACTTCATTTATGATCAATTTTTTCCCTCAGTGTTTCGTTCCTCCCTGCTCGCTCATAAACTTCTTTGCAGTTTGCTTTTTGTTAACTTCACAAAATATTCAAAGTTAAGGCGTGTCTGTTTTATAATAAACAACGAACTTATGACATTGACATCATTATGATAAAGCTCTGGAATGCCATAAAAACTGCAATGGCCGATTGTCCGTCCACCAGCTGGCAAGGTGGTGGTGGTGGTGGTGCGTGTTGGGCCCATCCCAAAACTCCAAGAGCAAATAAATCAAATCAGGCAACGAATAATGACCACACCTTCCAGGAATCCGAGTCAATGCAAAAGTTAATTTTTTACAAGAATATACAAAAAATAGAATAGCCATTAGGTAAATGTGCATAAACAGAAATTTATTAAGCGGCAAATATGGTGACGATTTGTTTAAAGTTTTTAACGACAGGCAAACAAAATTGCCGAGTTGTAGTTTTACATCCATATATGGTGTCATATATATTAGTTACATACATACATATGCATATCTCGGTGTATGCTTTTGGAGCCACCTCCAAATGAGTCACCCGCAGACGAGAGACGTTACGCTTGAAACGGACATACAATAATAAAAACTCAGTGAAGCCAAGCCAGACACACAAAAAAAAAAACCCAAATGAAACTGCAGGCAAAAAAGGAAACCAGTTTGTGAACCTCTCCAACTGATTAGAGGAGATGATTCATTGAATTTTCAACCAAAATGAAATGCAACCGTTGAATTTAGAGCAACCATGGGTCATATGGTTACCTTTCCCTCAAGTGATGATAAAATATCAGGTATAACTTGGCATTGCGCACGCAATTCGCGGAAAATTCATCAGAGACATAACCGGCCGGAGGTCTTTATCTTATCAAGGGTATTTTTGTATATATATATGTATTTTTGTGTTTGCTGTGCGATATGTTTGCTTGCTTGTTTATTTTTTTTTTTTTTTTATGGAATGGAATTTTCGATAAAGGCAAAAAATGCCAAAGAAATGGCAAAAGAAGAGAAAATAAATTCATTGAATAAGAAAGAAGAATCTATACTTTTTGATTAAATTCATTTTTATTTAGGCAATTTTCAGCAGACCAAAGATATATTTTTAAGTTACGAGAACTTTCACCCTTGTGTAGAAGAAGTTTCGATCTGAAATAAATTTTTAAATCCGAAAAAAAAAACCAACCCATTCCCATTGATTAAAAGTCACGAACTGAGAGATTCTGTGCAAAATTATTTCTGTTAAAAGATGAGGCGCTTTTGGTATAGAGGCTCACTGTATATGCCTGGAATGGCGTGTTAGGCATAGGGTTAGTTAAGTATTACCTCTGGCACATCAATTAACCATATTGCATGTTAGGCAATGATGTAAACTACTTACAAATAGGTTTAGACCACATACTGACTTTACATTTGATTATTGTGCAATGTGATGATGATAAGAAAGAACACGATTCCTTTTCTTCTAAAACCCTACCAAAGCTTAGACTCTAAATCAGTATAGGAAATGTAAAACCATTTAAGAATGTCATAAAATTTAATTGAAAAAATAGAAGGCTAACATCGGCTACGCCAATGTTTTAAATACCCTTGCAGTTTTTGAAAGGCGCTACCATTGATAACAAAAAAGTTTTTCTCACTAGAATTAGTTTTTAGACCGATCGTTCCTATGGCAGCTTTATGCTATAGTCACCCGATTTTGATCAATTTTTCATGAATTGTGTGGAAGCATATAAAACTTATATATACCACGATTTGTGACGCTACGACGGAAAACAAAAAAGTTTTTCTCACTAGAACTAGTTTTTGGACCGACCGTTTATATGGCAGCTATATGCTATAGTTATCCGATTTTGATAAATTTTTTCAGAATTGTGTGGAAGCATATAAAACTAATATATACCACGATTGGTGACGCTACGATGGAAAACAAAAAAGTTTTTCCCTCTAGAACTAGTTTTGGAACGACCGTTTATATGGCAGCTATATGCTATAGTCATCCGATTTTTATAAATTTTTCCAGAATTGTGTGGAAGCATATAAAACTAATATATACCACGATTGGTGACGCTACGATGGAAAACAAAAAAGTTTTCTCATTAGAACAAGTTTTTGGACCGATCGTTCCTAGTGGCAGCTATACGCTATAGTCATCCGATAAATTTTACCAGAATTTGTGGAATATATGAAACTAATATATACCACGTTGGTGCTACGTGTAAAAACAAAAGTTTTTTTTTGTTTTTGCACCGACCGTTTATATGGCAGCTATATGCTATAGTCATCCGATTTTGATAAATTTTACCAGAATTGTGTAGAAGCATATAAAACTAATATATACCACGATTGGTGCAGCTAAGATGGAAAATAAAAAAGTTTTTTCTACAAAAACTAGTTTTTGGACCGATCGTTCCTATGGCAGCTATATGATATAGTCATCCGATCCGGCCGGTTCCGACAAATGTGCAGCGTATTTGTATTTAAAGACTTTTGCAAAGTTTGGTCAAGATAGCTTTAAAACTGGAGGAGGAGATAGCATAGAAACAGACGGACAGACGGACATACGATGAACTCAGCTCGTCATGCTGATCAAGAATATATATACTTTATGTGGTCCGAAATATTTGTAAAGCTTCCTTCTATTCGTTACAAACATCGTTGATTTTTTTAATCTCTCCTCTGGGGGGGTAAATAATATTTGTAATAAAATATATTTAAAGCAGGGATCGGCCATGTGATCAGACACGTCAGCCGCTGCAATAGTTTTTATGAGTCAGCAGGGACACGTTCAATGGGCGTGTTCGGCAGAAAAAATTGATTACTGAGCAGGTATCAGTAAAAAGATTTTCTGCTGAACACGGTTAAAGTTTGAAAGGTGAAATCATAGTGCGGGGGTGACAGAAATATTTCAATTCAGACCTTCCGACTGACAATATGCGAAGTATTAAGTAGAATCTTAAACAAAATCCTTTATTTGAGTGATTCAAAATGAAAAAGAAATATATTTAGAACGGAAACTGTACCGGTATAAAGTAACGGTTTTAAAAATTTCGTTTATCGGGTTATCTGATTTTTAAAAAATTCAAAATATCGTTTCCTGAAACGGTTTTAAGCATACAATTCCAATTTGTGTTCCGATTTGAATATCTGCTTACAACATATAGCAAAAATCTTCCATGTTTTTGATATAAGAATTAATTTATTTTACTTAAGTTTGATTTTGCTTTTTTTTTCTTCGGTACTTACCACCCAACATGTTTCTATAGGCACTGTCCGTTATTGCAAATACATGCGGAGGCACTTCGTGTCGCTTTATACCCTTATACCGTTCCATAATCTTTTCGGTATAGATTGGCAATTTCTTGTAGGGATTAACCACAACGCAGAAAAGACCGGAATATGTCTGGAAAAAAAGGAAAGAAAATATGTATAGTGGCCAGAAAATTGAAACCCAAATATATGTGAAAGAAGTCATTTAGAATTAGGCAAAGGCAACCACAAAATTTTTGACAACTGATGTTCAGTGGCCTAGTTAATGTTGCCCAAACAACACACACACACACTCACACATATCCAAAGACAGGCGCAGAGCGAGACATGTGCTTTAAAGTTGGCCAGCACCATAAACAGCAAACGCATGTATCTGTATCTGTAGCTGGTATCTGGTATCTATCTAACATTCGAGTGGCGAACTGGCAAACCAACAACCTACATAAAACTAGGCTCTGGCGTGGGCACTAAGTATGCGCGGCTTTTGCCATTATTTGTTGTATCATTTAAATATTAAATAAACATTAAATGCGAACACAATCCGAAAAATAAAAGAAACCCACACCAAAACTCCCCAATGAAATGGAAAGTAAACTACTCTCTTTCGACTCCATTTTGATTTCAATGGGTAAAGGTGAGTCATCACCTAAAAATCACAACTTGACAATCATCAACCTTGTGAGCGACCAAAGCCAAAAATGGCTTAAGACAAATAATTTTCGTACGTTTCGCTGCTTTTTTGGTTGTTGTTTTTTTTTTGGCAATCGTTTAGAAGTGGCCGTCACTCGTGACGATGCTCACATTCAATTTATGCTGATGAATATGGCTTGAGTCATTGTCCTGAATATCATTCCTGATCTTTTACCATATATGGTCAACGGTTGTCAAAGTGTTAAAAGTTAATGAAAAATATGTAAATCGCCAATGAGCGTCACTTAAATTACAACAAGCGGCGAGTTATTTATGTATTTGAAAAGGGGAGGAGGATCGTTGGGCTCAAATGAACGTGAATTGATTTTCAATTAAGCTTCTCTCACACGTCAAAGATGCAAAAGCTCAGCTATTAACACGATTGTGAAATTGTATTTTTGAAAAATGCCATAAAAGGACTTTGTGAGGGAAATTGAATTTCCAAATATGATTTATACCCTATAATACGAAACTAAACGGTTTGACCTTCGCATATTTATATGTCGGTATTTAAATAATAATAACTTTGACATTTATCAACCGATTGACGTGAAACTTGTTTTTAAAACGTCATTTTAGTACAATTTTTAAGCCAAACGTTATTTTTGAGCAAATCTGTATGATATGAGGTTTTCTAGGATCAAATTATTTTCCAATGGCGGAAAATTCAGAACCAAGGTTAGAAAATGGAACGGAATTTGAGAGTCAAACACTATTCTTAAGACGATCAGTGACAGGCTTGCCCATTTTCGACGGCCCATTTTTTTTTTTAAAAATCAAAGAAAAAAATAAAAATTTGGCGGTTTGCAATCTTAATCATTTAATTTGTATCCGAGTAGATTTGTTTACATCAAATGTATTCTCCAATGGCCGCTTTTGCGTTGTTGAATCTCAGACCAAGGTCCGTCTGTTTCCCATCTCCTCCCTTTTCCAACTCGGTTTGACGCCAACACTTCGTTTTTTAAAACGTCATTTTAGTTCATTTTTAACCAAACGTTTGTTTTCCTCGTAGCTCTTCTGTATGATTTTCAAGGTTAACTTGAAAAACTTTTTGTTTTGGAACTTCAAAATATTTCCCAACGGAAAAAGTCAGAATCCGGTCGTCCCGAACTGGCCACTGATACTAGTTTACGTCCATTCTAAATTTTCAAATCACCGGGACTATGACAACCACAATTATTGAATACTCAGCGCGCTTGTCCTTTTTCACATTTTCCATCGTTTCCGAAACAATTTCTTCAGAAAATCGATTGTTATGCGACTTGTGTGCGGTGGAGCGCCGTCTTGTTGAAACCAGAACTGCCTCATATTGCAGCTAAATTGGTCATCATGTCGCGATAACGCTCCTGGTTGATGGTAACAGCATGGCCATTTTCATTTTGGAAGAAAAACGGCCCAATGACCGTTTTCGCACTAACGCCGCACCAAACTGTGACTTTTTCGTCATGAAGAGGCACTTCTTGAATCTCCGAGGATTTTCCAGTGGCGTAAATCGGCAATTTTGCTTATTTACGGTCCCATTCAATGTGAAATGGGCTTCATCGGACATGATAATTTTGTTCCAAAATTGCTCGTCATCTTCGGTCATTTCGATGACTCTTTGGGCCCATTCCAATCGACGAGGCTTGTCCGCAGGCAACAATCTTTGCGTCAATTGAATTTTGTACGGGAACAAATGCAAATCAACGCGAATAATCCGTTGTAAAGTGGACCGAGCCATGCCCAACTGCTGAGAACGGCGTTTTTGGGATGTTCTTGGGGACCTCTCAACACTGGCTCGTACGGCAGCGATATTCTCGGCCGATCGCCTTGGTCGACTTTTATTTGGCCTCTTCGGATTAGAAAGAGCCTCACCAGTCGAAAATTTTTCGTATAAACGCTTAATGGTGTTCTTAGAAGGCGCACTTTTCACATTTTTTTAATTTTTTGGGAAAGCACGTTGAGTTTTTCACAATTGACTTGTTCTGTTGAATGTAAATTTCAACTATTTCAGAGCGCTCGCGTGGCGTGTATTGTTCCATGGTAAAAATCTGCTTGGACCCAGGCCTTCAAACGCGGTATATTAAGCGATCCCATCTCTGTCAAAGTTATGGCGTTGCCAGATGGGTCCGTCGAATATGGGCAACCCTGTATGTCGGTATTTAAATAATAATATTGACATTTATCAACCGATTGACTTGAAACTTGTTTTTAAAACGTCATTTTAGTACAATTTTTAAGCCAAACGTTATTTTTGAGCAAATCTGTATGATATGAGGTTTTCTAGGATCAAATTATTTTCCAAGGGCGGAAAATTCAGAACCAAGGTTAGAAAATGGAACGGAATTTGAGGTCAAACACTATTCTTAACACGATCAGTATATTCTTCCGAATATTGAAAAACGACCAATTATAAGCTTTTGTTAATAACAAAGCATGAATGTTTACCCTTTGAAGATCTAATTTAGTCATTTCTTCAAGTCCAAATGTGGAACGTGTTGCAAAAGCTTAAAAAGCAAAACCGGCGGCGCCTTTTAAGTAAATTACGTGTGTGCTTAAAATGCCGCCCTCTCACTTTTCCGCATCGTCTGGCCTATATGCTATATTCCACCCTTGTGACAATAGTTTTAAACATTTCGTATATAATTTATTTGCCACAAAGTGCATGCAAAAAGCATTCGCATGCATCATAAATGAATAAAAATGTTGTGCAAAATCATCTCGGGCGAAACAAATTAAGTGTCAGAAGATATAAACGAATATTGCATATTAAATACAGATTCCGACATATGTATGTATGTATGTAGATGTGCTTGGCCGATGTCAGATTTGCGATTTCAATTAGTGTATCTCAAAGATAGTTAGCTTATGAATGGGCGGGCCACACAGTTGCCAAGTGCAATTATTTTTAGCATTTAGCAAATCAATTAATTGGAAATTGAAGATGATGTTCAGGTGGGAATAGACCACAACCAATTGCATATGCAAGCGGGCGCAGCTAATTGCCAGAAAGAGAGAGAGAGAGAGGGGCGGAGGGGCTGGTGGGCTGACGACGCCCATATACCGTCGTTTTGGACACATTCATTCATGTCCAACAAATTGGCCATATTTGTTGTTGTTCTGGCCAAGGTGTTGACAATTTTCAGACGCATATTAATTAAGCTACAAGCTACCGGCAGCAGCTGCCCGGTAAATTAATTTAAACTGAAATTTAAAAATCAAATTAAATGTCAACAAATTATAATAAAATTAATGCCGCACGTCAGCAACTCGATTTTGAATTTATTTTTTTTTATTTTTTTGCCAACAATTTGGGCCAACGACAATCGAAAAGAAAAAGAAAAAGTGCGTGGCATTCAATGTTTGTGTAAACTATAAACTGGCGCACAATTTTTGCTTCGTGTGCGCTGAAGCATGGCCCAGCTAAACAACAACAACAATAAGTATAAACAAATTCAAAGCAGCTCGCGCCCACATCAAAAACCCACAAAAAAAAAAAAAACCGTTTGCGCATTTAATTAAACTCCAGCAACAGCAACAACAACAATAGAAAATGTGGTAAGTAGCCAGCACATAAAATATGTTAAAATGCGCCACATAATTTGTTAGCAAAGAGGAAGCCGCCGCCGCCGCCAAACGAAGCTGCCACATGGCAAAAGCAGCTTGGCAACATTTTTGTGTGGGTTGGTGCGCGCATGTTTGGCAACATGTTGCTAAGCATTTGTGTTGTGAAGGAAGGCAGGCAGGCAACTGCTGCTAACTGCCGTTTGATGAGACCAACTGTTGAAACCATTCTTAATTCGTTTTTTATTTAATTTGATTGGTAATTGCAGTTTGCTTACAGAGTAAAGGGGGGGAATCGTTGGGTTTGTAGAAAAGCATTTACGTTCAGAAAGCCACAAGTTTACTTTCATTCTAGTTGCACACCTCTGCACTTTAGCTAAGTTTCACATTTTGATGGCTCAAGGAAAAGGATCCTCAAGCAAGAACTTTGCTCCACTAAAATGGCAATATCTCCTAAACTATTTCGAATTTTTGAAAATGGTTTGAAGGGGATGAATGTGGAATGCCCAAGCTATAATAATAATGCAAAACAAAAAAATCGAAAAAAAAATATTTTTCAAAGGTAAAAGACCCTCTTAATTGGTATTGAGTGCTTCCTCAAGCAAGAACTTTGCTCCACTAAAATGACAATATCTCCTAAACTATTTCGAATTTTTGAAAATGGTTTGAAGTGGATGAATGTGGAATGCCCAAGCTATAATAATAATGCAAAACAAAAAAATCGAAAAAAAAAATTTTTCAAAGGTAAAAGACCCTCTTAATTGGTATTGAGTGCTTCCTCAAGCAAGAACTTTGCTCCACTAAAATGGCAATATCTCCTAAACTATTTCGAATTTTTGAAAATGGTTTGAAGGGGATGAATGTGGAATGCCCAAGCTATAATAATAATGCAAAACAAAAAAATCGAAAAAAAAAAAATATTTTTCAAAGGTAAAAGACCCTCTTAATTGGTATTGAGTGCTTCCTCAAGCAAGAACTTTGCTCCACTAAAATGGCAATATCTCCTAAACTATTTCGAATTTTTGAAAATGGTTTGAAGGGGATGAATGTGGAATGCCCAAGCTATAATAATAATGCAAAACAAAAAAATCAAAAAAAAAAAATATTTTTCAAAGGTAAAAGACCCTCTTAATTGGTATTGAGTGCTTCCTCAAGCAAGAACTTTGCTCCACTAAAATGGCAATATCTCCTAAACTATTTCGAATTTTTGAAAATGGTTTGAAGGGGATGAATGTGGAATGCCCAAGCTATAATAATAATGCAAAACAAAAAAATCGAAAAAAAATATTTTTCAAAGGTAAAAGACCCTCTTAATTGGTATTGAGTGCTTCCTCAAGCAAGAACTTTGCTCCACTAAAATGGCAATATCTCCTAAACTATTTCGAATTTTTGAAAATGGTTTGAAGGGGATGAATGTGGAATGCCCAAGCTATAATAATAATGCAAAACAAAAAAATCGAAAAAAAAATATTTTTCAAAGGTAAAAGACCCTCTTAATTGGTATTGAGTGCTTCCTCCCACAAAATGCAAGAACTTTGCAAATCCACTAAAATGGGCTAAATCAATATCTCCTAAACTATTTCGTATTTTGAAAATGGTTTGAAGGGGATGAATGTGGAATGCCCAAGCTATTATAATAATGCAAAACAAAAAAATCGAAAAAAAAAAAAAATTTTTCAAAGGTAAAAGACCCTCTTAATTGGTATTGAGTGCTTCCTGAAGCAAGAACTTTGCTCCACTAAAATGGCAATATCTCCTAAACTATTTCGAATTTTTGAAAATGGTTTGAAGGGGATGAATGTGGAATGCCCAAGCTATAATAATAATGCAAAACAAAAAAATCGAAAAAAATATTTTTCAAAGGTAAAAGACCCTCTTAATTGGTATTGAGTGCTTCCTTGTTACTCTGGTTATTTGAAAATAGAAACAAACATATTATAAATATAATATTTTTAAACTTTCTGCAAGTCTTATTTTGATGATTTGACTCTAAAGTCTCGGTTGATATCTAACTTGAAGAGCCCGCGGACGTTCTTTTGTCACAAGGTCCCAAGCTTACATATCAGCGGTTAGAATTAAATGTTTGATGAAGTATGCAGCAAACAAGACAAAAGACATAACGGGGAACTATATGCCAGGATATGCGTCAGATCATAATTGAAAATCATCAAAAATAACGCCGAAATGTTTCCAAGATTTAATAAGTTCTAAACTTAAGTTTAGAAACTGTGAAATCGGAAATAAATTTCAAATTTTAGACCAAGATAGCGACGAGATGGGATTGAGTTAAAAACAATTTGGTGAAAGACGTGAAGTTTCTTTGCTGCGGCCATCTCTCTACAAGTCCCCTACCCCTTTTTATGCTTCAATCCATTGTGTTGCTCACTTGCTTTTTTTTTTGATGGGGATAATTTATGTGATCGATATTAATTGAAGATGCAATTGACTGCCCTGCCGTCACACACACACACACACACACACGCAAGCAATAGCCGGGGAAGTGGAAGCTAATTCATTGATTTATATAAGCAAAAGTCAGCTTATATTTTTTTGGGGAATTTATGGCATTGCATACAAATGCTCAGCATGAAATTTTTTATTTATTTTTGTTGTTGCTTTTGGCAAAATTTTAATTTGCTTTGCAACGTTTTTGGCATAATAATTAACAGCGGATGTGTCGTGTTTTTTTTGCTTTTGTTTTTCGTTGTTCATTGGTCAGAGAAGTGTTATGGGAAGAGTTGGGATTAAATAAGTGTATTTGTGTGTTAAATATTTGCATGGCTTTTAAACAAATATGAGAGATGAAGACGACGACGACGACAAAGTTTCGTTTTTCCAAATTTCCAAATAAACTACACACACACACACACACACACACACAGGCATGTTTACTTAAAGCCGCGTCATCATCATCATCATCATATTGCCAACAGCTGGCGGAAACTTTCAAAACATATCTTCTATTTCTGTTATGTGAAGACTTACATAGATCAAGCCAGAGTAATATCTGTCTTTGATGTTGTGCAATACGGATGCCTCATTCAGGCACGTCAGCTCGGCCATATCCTCGACTTTGTCGAATTTTGGCGGATTCATCTTTTGTATATCGTCGCGTAGGATCATGACACGCTTGCCGGTCTCGGCCAGCTCCACCTCGACCTCATCGCCACTTTGTTCACGTTTAATACTGGCGGCAACGAAACCCTGCAGAAAAATTAAAGAGGGTAAAAGAAAGTTAATAAAATTAGTCCAGGAAGTAGTCAATGCTTTGCATCTCAGCGGGAAGGCGCTAAAAAAAAAAAAAACAATAAAGAATAAGTCTTCTTCATCTGGTTGTTGTTGTTGTTGTTGAGTGAGTGCATCACACACATCTTAGCTGCTCTGCATGAGTCAAGCGCCAACATAAGAGTGCAGCAGCAAGAAAAAAACGCAGACTGCACCCGTTCAAGTGCCCCAAGATAGACAAATAAAAAATAAAAAAATAAAGCGGAGAGCAAAGAAAAACCCAACGGGAGGCAGATGCTGGCGATTCTTTTCCTCCTCCTGCTTCTCCCTGATGTTGTGAGGCAAGTTCAAGGCTCCCTGAGCCATACAAGATTTGTTTCCTTTTTTTTTCCTCCACAATTAAAACTCTTAAAGTGACTAATGTTATAAACAATTTTAGGAATTTGTGTTCTTAATTTAGTTTAGAAAGTGACTAAGGCGGTGATTCTGGTCAAGTGGCTGTAATTGGAATAGGACAATTCTGCCCTAACTACAGAGATGAGAGATCGCTACAATAAACGAGAAGGCAAAGCTAACTTCGACTGTGCCGAAATTTTAAAACACTTGAAAGACTTTACTCCAACTATAGGATATAGATATCAGATATTTAAAATTTTTAAATCATTGATAATACAAATTTTATACCATAAAAAAAAACTTTTCTTAGTAAAACACATTTTCCGACCGATCGGTCCTAGGGCAGCTATAAGCTATAGTCATACGATTTTGATAAATTTTTTCAAAATTATGTGAAAGCATATAAAACTAATATATACCAAGATTGGGGACGCTACGATGGAAAACAAAAAAGTTTTTCTATCTAGAACTAGTTCTTAGACCGATCGTTTCTATGGTAGCTATCAGAGAACTGCAATGCGTAGTCATTAATGCGTATTACGTGCGTAGTACGTATTTTTTAAAGTACGCATATGCACGCGTAAGTATTAGAAATAGTAGGCTACGCAGACGCACACTTCGCATCATCCAAAAAATGAGTATGCGTAGTACGTAGACGCAAAAGTTTAAATACGCATACGTACGTTGAAGCATTGGGAAAAGTACGTACTTTATACGTACTCAGGCTGAGCAGTAGGCATTTCCATTTTGCTTCAATTTTACTTAATTTTTGCGTCATTTATGCGTACTTCCTGATTTCCATATGAAATGTTTGAGTTTTCGTTACATTTAGTCTATGTTTTACTTGACAATATACTAAGTTAGTTATTTTAACTTGTTATTAATTAATTTTATTGTTATTTTGATCAAAATTCTCGTAATAAAATAATATAATATATATTGAATTTAATTATCGGCTGCAAATTATTATAATAAATAAAAAATTATTTGACAACAATGTCCTTTAAGGGCCACGAGTATATAAATATAAATATGGTTTGTTAAAAAAAAAATTTAAAAATGCTGGCCTTGTTTTGTTATCATACATAGTAAGTTTTTATTAATTATTGTTTTACTAAAAATAACGCTTTCAGGATAGTTTGAATGAGTGTAACAATATTGTTTTGTGTACCAAAATTTTAAATGAGAAATTTGTAATACTAATTAAAATTCCGAATTAATTGAGTTTAAGAACAATATATTGTCCACTGTTTTTGGGGCTATACGATTTCTTTTTTCGATTATAATATTTCCAGCAAGAGAAAAAATCTCTCTGGAAGCTGCGCTACTTGCAGGAATAGCTAAAACCGACAGTGCTAATTTTCCATAATCTGGCTTTGAGATTCCATTCTGAAAACAACTATTATATATGTTTTTTTATTGTTCAATATAATTGGTATATGAATCTCACTTTTTATACGCCTTTAAAGTTTTAGAAACCAATTTGTAAGACTCCGTTTTAGCGTTTGACAGCTATGAATTGCATTTTCAAGGCGACACATCTCCGACTGCGAAAGCTGCACTTACAGTGTTGCATAATTTTATTTATCGGAAATTACAATATGCTCGATAACCACTTTGATTTATTTACTAAAAATTTAATTTAAATAAATTTAAAGATAAATTATAAATTTTAAAAAATGAAAAAAAAGTGCGTATACGCATAGGAATTAGGCGTAGTGTGTGTATGCCTACAAATATAAAAACGTAGTATGCGTACCGTATACGTATGCGTAGCTCAAATACGCATACGCATGATGAAGTGTACGTAAACGTACTATTTCAAAAAAGCGTATAGAAGTACGCATACGTTTTTTGACTGGATACGCATTGAAGCATTGACGCATTTGAAGCAATACGCATACGTCTACGTTTTTTGTACGTTTTGCAGTTCTCTGGTAGTCTGATATAGTCATCCGATCCGGCCGGTTCCGACATATTAGTTGCGTGCTGTTAAAAGAAGACTGTGCAAAATTTCAGCACGATAGTTTTAAAACTGAGGGACAAGTTTGCGTAGAAACAGACAGACAAACGGACAGAGGGACGGACGGACAAGCGGAATTGAACTCAGCTCGTCGTTGCAAGTTTCAAAACGACGCTATTGCCTGTTCGACTGAGTGACGTCAAAATAACCGCTGCTTGGAGACATAACGGATTGGGCAGGCTGAGCAAATAGAGCTAGGGGCAGCCTATCGCTGATCTATATCAATTTTTTTAAGCGTGACAATGCTTAAGAATGAGGTCAACATTGCTCAAATGAGAATTCTACTGGTTCATCACTAATTCCTCTCAACCAGTGAACCAGTTCAAACAGTATTAACTGACGAAAATATTCAAGTGGAAGAAGAGTTGCTTTCTCTGCGCTTTTTTTTTTTATTCTTTCTGTGGAATGTAACTTTATTTTGCATTTTAAATTTTTTTCTAGGAGAAACAAGCAAGAAAACTCTGAAGCCACAGCTAGTTCCAATTAGAACTCAAGTGCAACAATAACAACAACAGGCATGAAGCATGCTTCTGTGGCGCATTGACATTAATCAAAATCAGGGGCAAACACACTTGGCACTCGCAGGCAACACAATACCGTAATTCAGTCATTAAAAGGGTGAAGTGAAGTGACGCGCACTGCAGAAATGCATTTAAACAGCAGCAGCAGCAGCATCTGCTCCATTAGGTTAAACACAAGCACGCCCCTGCAATCAGTTTCGGAAAAATACGTCTTGTTTATCTTTTTCCTTCTCTCTGTTATGCTTCTTGTTATCTTTGCGCTTTTCCGGCCCAAAAGATAAACACACATAAGAAAGTCATTATCCCTCCTCGGGCGGATATGACTGACTAATTTCTGATGAATGCAAATGGTATGTACAAAATATTGCTTTTTAATGGCACACTTAAATAAATATTAGCACACACGCATTTAGATCACATTTGATATTTTCATTCCATAATTTGCTCATTTCCATTTGGTTAATCGCAATGCAAACTTCTACATTATTATTGATCCTACTCAGCCACATTATCCTACTATGGCCCAACAACAACTCACAAGCTCTATTCAAATTTACCAACATTAAATGCAAATGTTTTGATCCAACATTTTGCAAATTTCAGCAATGTGAACTAAAGGTACTGGGACGTGGTATAATTGCTATGAGTCTGTATACAAAGGTACATCAGTTGCCATTGCAAAATATTTCGGTAAGTTGAAGAATATTCCATTTTAAACAATTTTTACATTTTCCTTTTAAGGTCAATTTGTGCATGTTTAGAAAATTCAATGGTTATCGTCCATTTCTATATAATACCACCGTGGATTTCTGTGATTATCTCAAGTATCCCAAACGTTATCCATTTTTTCTATGGTTTCATACATTGATACGAAAAGCAAGTAATATAAATCATACATGTCCGTATGGGGTGAGTAGAAATTTATATGTTGCCCTGATTTTTCATTATAACGACCTGGATTTGAATTTGTAGCATGACTTTATTGTATCGAAACTTGTACTTAACGATGACATGTTGAGTTATATGCCCCTGCCAACTGGTTCCTATATGTTTCAGCTTAAGGCAGCCACTGATAACATATGGCGTGCAAATGTAGAAGCATTTGTGGATATAATTGAAGTTGGCACTTAAACTTAACCATACCTACAACACTCGAATTACTTAAACAGCGTTGGGCACCCAATAGCGCTCGCTTTGTACAGATTTTAGCTCTAAGCATAAGCACAACCGTACTTAAAATAAATTTTATCTCTCTATATATAAAAGAGTTTGTTCTGACTGATTCACTGATTCACTGATTGGCCAACAACGAAGGGAGTGAACGGTAAGAGATAGAAAGCTGAAATTTTCACAGAAGTTTCCTTATGAGTTGAAAGTGAGCACTAAGACGGGGTTTTGGAAAATTCCACCCCTAAGGGGTGGAAAACTCCCGGAAAAGCTACTATGGGGAAAATTTTGTTTTTCATCCGATTGACTTGAAATTTGGTTTGTAAGTAAAGTAAGCGAAATAATTGGACACCTGTTTCCCAGATTTCGGAAAATCCGCCCACAAGGAAAATGGCCGGAAAATTCTTCATGGAAAAAACTATTTTTCATCCGATTGACTTCAAACTCGGTTTGTGAGGATGGTAAGCAGAATAATTAGACTTGAGATTTTCCGATGATGGAAAATCCGCCCGAAAAGTCGGGAAATTCCCGGAAAATTCCATAGGGAAAAAACTATTTTTCATCCGATTGGCTTCAAACTCGGTTTGTAAGGATAGTATGCTAAGTAATTGGACATGAGATTTTTCAAATGTTGGAAAATCCGCCCACAAAGAAAATACCCGGAAAATTCTATATGAAAAAACTATTTTTGATCCGATTGACTTCAAACTCGGTTTGTAAGGATAGTATGCAAAATAATTAGACATAAGATTTTCCGATGTTGGAAAATGCGCCCAAAAAGTCGGGAAATTCCCGGAAAATTCCATATGGAAAAAAACTGTTTTTCATCCGATTGGCTTCAAATTCGGTTTGTAAGGATAATATGCTAAATAATTAGACATGCGATTTTTCGATTGTGGAAAATCCACCCACAAGGAAAATAGCCGGAAAATTCTTCATGGAAAAAACTATTTTTCATCCGATTGACTTCAAACTCGGTTTGTGGGGATGGTAAGCAAAAATAATTAGACATAAGATTTTCCGATGTTGGAAAATGCGCCCGAAAAGTCGGGAAATTCCCGGAAAATTCCATATGGAAAAAACTATTTTTCATCCGTTTGACTTCAAACTCGGTTTGTAAGCATAGTTTGCAAAATAATTGGACATGTGATTTTCGATTGTGAAAATCCACCCACAAGAAAAATGGCCGGAAAATTCTATTTGGAAAACACTATTTTTCATCCGATTGACTTCAAACTCGGTTTGTAAGCGATAGTATGCAAAATAGTTGACTTGAGATTTTCCAATGTTGGAAAATCCGCAAGAGCGAAAAGCCGGAAAATTCTATATGGTAAAACCTATTTTGAATCCGATTGGCTTCAAAATGGGTTTGTGAACACATTATAGAAAATAATTAGACATTTGATTTCTCGGTGGTGGAATTTCCGCCACAGGCAAGAATAATGGTGGGCGTATTTCGGTTCAGTGACAATGGCTATTTGTGAGCCGATCTGAATAAAATTCGTTTTGTAAGCTCTAAGGTCAGAATAAATGGAAACACGTGTTTTTTTTATTTCGGGAAGTTCACTGCAAAGGTCGGATTATGGGTGCGGGGGTGGGTTTTAGCCGATATGTATTAAATTTGGATTGATAGCTCTATGGGCCAATTAAATAGGATAAAGTTTTTAGCTTTGCGCTTACTCACCCTCAAGGTCGGATAATGGGTGACGGGGTGGTTTTAGCGTTTGTACGCTTAACGGGCAACGCAAGGTGGAAAATAATTTTCTCATTCTGATGGGGGAAAATGGGGGCGGGGGTGGGATCATTGCCAACGTTTTTCATTATTTTGGCGGCTATACGATGGTGGCGAAGCGAAGAGCGCCGGGTTATATGCTAGTTTATACATACGAGGGTTGTATTTATATATCTCTGCTTTATAGTAAAAAGCTATAATATATTTTTGACAATTGGTTCAATCTCTTTGAGTTTGTTCTCACTGACTGACTGACTGATATTCATATGATCATTTCAATTATATTTCTATCTAAAACAATTACCTATAATTCACATATTTAAAGTTAAAATCTCAAAATCAATTATTTTTAAAAATGTTCTGCTTAGTTTAGTTAATTTTTGTTTATACTGCCCCCCCAGTCAGTTACAGAGTGTCGTCATGAAAGCAATAAATTTAATTTTCCAACTGTATATTATTCATTTGACCATTTTCGTTCAAAATTTAGACGGCACTTTGAGTCGATATACAAATGTCAAATGTAATTGTTATGATACCAAATTTTGTGAGTTCAAGCAATGCGAATTGAAAGTTGTGGGACGTGGCTTGATAGCAATGACCATGCATTGTAAAATTCTATTATTCCCAATCAAAAAAATGTCGGTAAGTAATTTTAAAGAGATAAAAAATCAATTAATATATATGTACATTCCCACTTCAGGTCAATTTAGGCATGTACAGAAGATTTAATGGATATCGTCCATTTCTTTACAATGTAACATTCGACTTTTGTCACTATATGCAGCATCCGAAGCGTTATCCATTCTTCCTTTGGTATCATATGAATTTCATCAACGCCAGTAACATAAACCACACTTGTCCCTATGAAGTAAGTAGAGAATTATGGTACTCTGGGTTCCTATGAATTCTTCTAACATTTCAAGTGTTTTGTAGCAAGATTTTATAATATCGAAACTTCAAATACATGATGATATGCTTAAATTCATGCCGCTACCAGCTGGACAATATATGTTTAAGCTAACAGCTTTCACTGAAAATGTACCGCGTGCCATTATCGAAAGCTATGTGGATATATATGAGGTTGCACCAAAAAATCAATAAGTCAGCATTCCAATGATACAAGTTTCCAATGATAACTATGGGAGTTCAAGCGTAACGGTTGGAATTTGAATACAATTTAATAATTTTAATTGTAAGAGATAATTCTTCTTTTGTTAACTGCTGAACCAAAAAAATAATAATATGTGGAAAACCCATTAAATAAATGCTTATCTCAAATTGTCAATCGAATTCTATAACTATAAAAACTCAAAAAATGAGCAGCTATTTTTCTCAATGTAGATTTAGCTTGTGTATTTGTATATTGGACCTGTAGACTGCTCTTTTGAGAAGATACATTCAATTAAGGTCCAAAAAAGGTTAAGATAAAATCTGTTTGTATTTTTATCTAAAAATCAAAGGAAAAAAATAAATAAAAATTCGGCATAAGCTGTTCTTAGACTCCTAACGCCCACCATTAACGTGGGTTGGCAATCTTAATCATTTAATTTGTTCCAAGTAGATTTGTTTACATCAATTTTTGAATATGATATCTCTCAAATGGCCGCCTCTGGCGTTGATGGCGTATTGTGCCCTTTTGCAGCATTTTCCATCGTTTTCGCCAACATTTCGGCCGGAATAGCGGCTATTTCTTCACGAATGTTGTCCTTGAGCTCTTCTACGGTCCTTGGCTTGTTAACGTAAACCTTTGACTTCAAATATCCCCCGAAGAAGCAGCGGCGTCAACGGGCGAACGCGGTGGCCAGTCCAAATCACCACTTTTCGACATCAAACGCCGAAACAATTTCTTCAGAAAATCGATTGTTATGCGACTTGTGTGCGGTGTAGCGCCGTCTTGTTGAAACCAGAACTGCCTCATACGCTTTCGACGAATAATTGGCATCACAAAATTGGTCATCATGTCGCGATAACGCTCTGGTTGATGGTAACAGCATGGCCATTTTCATTTTGGAAGAAAAACGGCCCAATGACCGTTTTCGCACTAACGCCGCACCAAACTGTGACTTTTTCGTCATGAAGAGGCACTTCTTGAATCTCCTGAGGATTTTCAGTGGCGTAAATACGGCAATTTTGCTTATTTACGGTCCCATTCAATGTGAAATGGGCTTCATCGGACATGATAATCGTTGATCGTTGAGTTTTCACAATTGACTTGTTCACCGCTTCAAACGCGGTACGGTCATTAAGCGATCTGACATCTCTGTCAAAAGTTATGGCGTTGCCAGATGGGTCCGTCGAATATGGGCAACCCTGTATAGTTAATTTTTTGAACTTTAGTTCATTAGCTCAAAAATCAAATGAAAATTGAAAAGGTAAGTTTGCTGTAGAATTGGGTATTAAAAAAAAACTATAGTTAAAAAAACGAACTATAGTTCAAAAGTGAATAGTTCGCAAAAATAAACTAAAGTTTAAAAAACTTAACTATAGTTCATAATGAGTTCACAGAATGAACAATAGTTCACATAAAATGAACTATATTTAAAAAATGAACTATAACTCGAAAGTGAATAGTTTATCAAAAAATGACCCAATGAACTAGGTCATTGAAATGAACTAAATTCTCCAACTCTAGTAATTACCCTTTAAATTATAGTTAATCCAGGTTCGCGTTTATCATATAATACTTGACTAGAATCAATAATTCATTTACCCTTTGAGCTCCTGTCCTGAGAAGCAGGAACAAATATAATATCATAGCTGTTATTATTTCTAAGATATGGCTACAAAATACTATTTGTGATGACACATCTCAGTTGATACCCATTCCATTTTTCCATATTACAACCTCCGTTTCGATTGTTAACCAAAAGCCAACCGTGGCAGATCATTAAAAGAGACCTGGACAGAGGCACTCCCGCACTCATTCCACATTCAACATTCTCCCATAACCATTTGTTGTGTCTTACTTATATTTATAACCACCAAAACCGCATTGAATATTCTCTCCGCCCCCTCCCTTCCCTTGTGTGGAGAAGAAGATATCTTGTACTTTTTATTTTCGGTAACGTCAACGACAAACGTAACGTAGCCAGCTTTGGGCTTACGGTCAACGAACCGCCCCAGCTACGTATCTTCTTGTAAGCATTTATGTATGTGTGTGTGTGTGTGTTTGCCTTGATCGATTATACGGAATGGAAATGAATAAAATAAAAGAGTAACAAATTATTATTATTGTGTGAAGCGGAGAGGAGAGAGAGACAGAGAATTCTGCTCATTTCGCAAGATAAAGTAAACAAAAGAAGTTGGCACACACACGAAAAAATAAACCATACGTTTCCACAGAGTAAATAATGAGCTAAACATATCTTTAGCTATATATATGCACATACATATATATTGACTTAGTCAAGTTCAAGGCTATATGTATATCAAGTAAATTCTGTTCTCACACTGAAAAGGAGAACTTTAGCCTTTTGTCTTTTCTTTGGTTTGGCTTCAATGATTCCCTGGAATTTTTCAGGCCAAAGAGGAGAGGGATAGAGAGAGAGAGAGACCGTAACAAGCGGGGGCTGATGACCTCATATGCCCCACTCTTTTGCCTTACTTTTTTTTTCTTTTCTTTTTGCTAATGACTCCATTTTTGTGTTCGAATTTTGAAAAAATATTTTCAACGACATTTGGCCAAATGTGTTCAAACTGTCAATTTGTCTAAATGACAGCAGAAGCTGCTGCCCTGCAAAAACAAAAATAAAATTGTTTTTTACCCGTACTCGAGATGTAAAAGGGGATTGTTCGGCAAATGTTGACCCCATCAGTATATAACTTGATCAGTCATGCAGTCGAATAACTTTCTTCCTCCTCCTCCTCCTCCTCCTCCTCCTCTGGCCCTAGATCTCCGAGACTATAAGAGCTGAGCTCCATTTTTTTCGTGTAGACTTGTTCTTCTGCAGGCGTCGTTTGCTTAATTCGACGCCCCCTCCCGCCCCCCTCTCCCGTTTTGATTGTTTCAACCTTTTCTCTCTTTCTATGAGAGTTGCCACCCCCTTCTCCTCCCTCTCTCTTTTTTACCCCTCCCTTCTCTCCTTTTTTTTTCTTTTTTCGACCTTCTCCCTTTGTTTCTTCTCCCTCTTTTTCTGATCCGCCCCCGCTTTCTCATTTATCCCTTCTTGTTTTTTTTCGTCCGCCTTTTTTTGAATTCCTCCCCCGATTTGGAAGAAACTTCTATCTCCCACAATTGATCTATTAATATTTTAAATACCTACCCTGGAAGGGAAAAGTAGGAGTGACTTCACTCTTTGTTTTTATCAGGGATGGAAAACAGATTGGAAATTGGGATTGGTGTGGTACAATGGTTCTAAACCTGCGGTTCGGTTTATAAAATTTATTTAAGAGCTAAATATAAATGCTTTACAAAATGGAAGTCAATCTTTTCAATAGTTTTAACAGGGAATTGAACATCCCAACAGACCACTCTAAAACGCAATATACGAGAATGTGTCCTAAATATGCTTATAACTTCAAAAATTTCGACCTTTGTTAATGAGAATGGGCGTTAGGGATTCCTTTAAATCTGTATTATACTTCTACTTCTTTAAAGTACAATATTCCAGTATATAATCACAATATGCCTATAACGCTGACAAATTTCATCCTAGGTTAATAAATGGATTCCTTGGAACCTGTTTTATGCTTCTACAAGCCGATTTTTCCTAATATCGGGCCAAATAGTTACTTTTCTAGGCTTTAAGAAGGCGTTCTGGATTCCATGAAACCTGATTTATTCGTTAACAAGCCGACTTTTCCGAAACTCGGGATTTTTCAAGGCTTTAAGAGGGTACACCATCCCAAAAGACACTTTGAAGGCCAATTTTTGAGTACTTGGCCTATATATACCTATAACTTCATCAAATTTTGACCTTGGTTAATAAAAAAGGCGTTCTGGATTCCTTGGAACCTTTATTATTCCTTAACAAAACGTCTTTTCCTAAAGTACATTTTTCGGATCTTTTAAAGGTGTACCATCCTTAAAGATCACTCTAAAGACCAATATACGAGTAAATAACCTAAATATGCCTATTCAAAAATTCCTATGCAGACAAAAAGCACCCAAAAAGTGAGCAGGCTTTGAAGCATGACTATCTAAGAAAAGCATTTATTTAATAGTTTTTTTTTTTTTTTTTTTTTGAACGGCGTTTTTGATATTTATTGATATTTTTTCCTAGTGCTACAAGTTGAACTTATAATTTAGGGCACTAGTCACACTTTATACAAATTATTATTTTTCGGTTGAACAGTCAATAGAAGAATTACCTCTTGCAATTAGAACATTTAAATCTTGAATTCTGGAACTTCCACAAATATCATTTTAATGCTGGCATATTGATTTATTGGGTAAACTCATATATATCGACAAAGGTTTCCACAATGGTACGCGGTACATTTTCAGTGAAAGCTGTAAGCTTAAACATATATTGTCCAGTTGGTAGCGGCATGTATTTCAGCATATCATCATTTAATAAAAGTCTCGATATTATAAAATCATGCTACAAACACTTGAAATGTTAGTAGAATTCTTCATAGGAACCCCAATATTATTATTCTCAACTTACTTCATAGGGACAAGTGTGATTTATGTTACTGGCATTGATGAAATTCATATGGAACCAACGGAAAAATGGATAGCGCTTCGGATGCTGCATATAGTGACAAAAGTCGAATGTTACATTGTAAAGAAATGGACGATATCCACTAAATCTTCTGTACATGCCTAAATTGACCTGGAAAGTGAATGTATTTGTATTTGTATTAAACATTTATAATTATGTTTACCTACCGACATATTTTTCAATGGAAATGAAAGCACATTAACATGCAAACTCAATGCTATCGAGCCACGTCCCACAACTTTCAATTCACATTGCTTGATCTCACAGAATTTGGTATCAAAACATGTGCATTTGATATTTGTAAATTTAGACAAACTGCCATCTATGTTTTGAACAAAAATGGTTAAATGAATCATGTACAGTTGAAAAATGAAATTTATTCCTTTCATGGTGGCACTCGGCAACTGACTGTCACACAATCAAAATTAATAATATAATCTAAGTGGGCAGAACATTTTAAAAAATGATTGATTTTTTCTGTTTTAAATATGTAATTATAGTTAATTGTTTTGATAGAAATATAATTCAAGTAAAATAATGTGAATGTTTGTATAAGCGTATAGATTTTGTAGTTTAATCGGTTTAACCGAATCAAATCCTATTCGAAACATTATTTTCAGTACCATTTCAGGATGTAAAATGTTATGTAGCAAAAAAAAAAAATATACCCATCTGTTCTACAAATCGCTTTCGACCTTAAAAACGTAGTTTTTGGGATTACCATCCCATATATGTCCTTAAAAAGCCTCTAACTTTCACAAATTTGACCTACGTTAATGGAAATGGGCGTTAGGAAGTCCTAAGAACAGCTTATGTCAAGCAAAGCGAGGCTAAAAAGTGAGAGTTTATTGGTGTGCGAATATATGACCTACTTCATTGAACGCTTGCCAGCGACTGATAGGCTTTGCTGATTTGTTTTCTCTCTTAGCGAGGGGCTCGTCATGCGTTCAGCTCTTGTCAGTGTGAATTGTCAAACTCTGCCTTAGATCCTGTATTATATATCTACAAACAGATTTTATCATAACCTTTTTTAGACCTTAATTGAATGTACAGGGTTGCCCATATTCGACGGACCCATCTGGCAACGCCATAACTTTTGACAGAGATGTCAGATCGCTTAATGACATACCGCGTTTGAAGCGTCAGTCCAAGCAGATTTTTACCATGGAACAATACACGCCACGCGAGCGCTCTGAAATAGTTGAAATTTACATTCAACAGAACAAGTCAATTGTGAAAACTCAACGTGCTTTTAAAAAATTAAAAAATGTGAAAAGTGCGCCTTCTAAGAACACGTTAATAAGCAAAATTGCCGTATTTACGCCACTGAAAATCCTCAGGAGATTCAAGAAGTGCCTCTTCATGACGAAAAAGTCACAGTTTGGTGCGGCGTTAGTGCGAAAACGGTCATTGGGCCGTTTTTCTTCCAAAATGAAAATGGCCATGCTGTTACCATCAACCAGGAGCGTTATCGCGACATGATGACCAATTTTGTGATGCCAATTATTCGTCGAAAGCGTATGAGGCAGTTCTGGTTTCAACAAGACGGCGCTCCACCGCACACAAGTCGCATAACAATCGATTTTCTGAAGAAATTGTTTCCGTGCCGTTTGATGTCGAAAAGTGGTGATTTGGACTGGCCACCGCGTTCGCCCGATTTGACGCCGCCTGACTTCTTCTTGTGGGGATATTTGAAGTCAAAGGTTTACGTTAACAAGCCAAGGACCGTAGAAGAGCTCAAGGACAACATTCGTGAAGAAATAGCCGCTATTCCGGCCGAAATGTTGGCGAAAACGATGGAAAATGCTGCAAAAAGGGCACAATACGCCATCAACGCCAGAGGCGGCCATTTGAGAGATATCATATTCAAAAATTGATGTAAACAAATCTACTTGGAACAAATTAAATGATTAAGATTGCCAACCGCCAAATTTTTATTTTTTTCTTTGATTTTTTTAAAAATAGATAAATTTAAATCCGCCAAACTTAGTTTTCCTTAATTCATTTCATTTGCTAAAAAAAAAAAAAGTATCCAAAATTGGTCATAATTGGCCTAACCCAAATTATGTTAAATAAATAGAAATTATGAAGCTTAGCTTTGACAAAGTGAACCATTGTCTAATTATACATCAACTTTTTATATATGTAAATATGTATGCAAGTTGAAACAGTTGCTCTGCAGCAAACACACACACACACACATAGTTAGTCATTTGTTGACACAATTGGCTTATACCCTTTTTTGGCTGGCGTTAGGTTCGTTCCCCATTCCCGTTAAGTGTTGCCAAAGCTGTGTCTGTCTCTCTGTGTGTGTGTGTTAGACACATTCCAGCTGAGCAACAGTTTGTGTGCTATATGCAAATTTCTTTACATATCTTGACAGTCTGTCTGTTTGTCTCGGACAACTCATGGCAATCGACCGTGCCGTTTTTTTTTTTTTTTTTTTTTACTTTTGTTGTTGTCTTGGCTTTATCTTTACGTTTTCTTCAAATTCCATTGTAAAAAAAAATGGCTATTTGAGTAAACGCGTAATTACACAAAAATGTAAAGTTTTATTGTTGTATTTTTGTTTATGAAGTCACCTTAAAGTGCTACCATTTCTAAATTATCTCAGGTCATAAAAAAGAAGCCTAGCAGCTAATTTGTGTTTATGCAGTTGAATGACACCTGAAAGAAACTAAGCAACAAAATGACAACAAATATTATGCAAAAATCAAAAAAAGATCAAAACCGTTGCCTACTCTGTTGTTATCACCATACAAACACAACTATAAATTTTATTTAAATACAATACATTTGTACAGATTATAAAAACTTGTTTTTTCTCCCTCTCTTTCACTCTCCCTCCCTGTCTCTCTCCTGCGATTTCTCTGTGTTTGTAGAGTGAGTCACACGGCTCGATGCATGCAAATTGGAAATGTGGTGCAAATATCTTTGACCACAAAAACAGAAGCTAACGGTTTTTGATGTGGAAATTAATGAAACAACATTTTATGAATGAGTTTGCATTGTGATTCAACACAACGAATGTTGATTCAATTTTATCGCCAATGATTGAACCAAAATTCAAAAGAAGTTGCCGGTGAAAAACAAAATGGTGCGTGATTCATACTGAAGCCAAAAATCCAGAAAGAAAAAAAGACGGAAGCGCGATAACAAACCAAATGGATTTGACTGTGGCAGGGGAGAAAACTTATCAACAAGTATTTGTTTAGGCAGGGATGCAAACAGGTTTGGTTTAATGGTTCACTGAGGTTTTGACCCATTGTCGAGCGCGAATGCAACAGATAATAAGCACCTTGATTATAGTGATTATCAATTAGAATCACAACTAACATGGCAAAGAAGCTGTAAAGCGCTTTTTAAAAGCATCCATTTTTAAAATTGTTAAATAACAAATGTGAAAATATAGTTTAAGTTAGTTCAAGGTTAGAATATACCGAATAAAGTGCCAAACACGAAATAGGTAACTCACTCTATATCATCTACAAATTTCAAAGAAGGAAAGGAGACTCGTGAAAGGAATATTAAAAGGACGAAGCAGAATTGTAGAAGATGTACAGAATCAGATGCTGTTAAAAGTCTGGAACATCTTATCTGTCAACTTTCACGCCAACAACAACTAAAGAGTCGGAGTTGATAGTATTAGATGGAACCTGGTGTTAGTCATATAATCAATTGGAACCCCCAATGCATCAGAAAAAAATTAAGGCTGGGTTTATTATTTTTGTGCAACCTCTACTAGTTCATCTGATCGAAAAACTCGATATTGATATTGATATATTCTAAGTTTGAACAGTCTATTTTCAAAATTGTGATATAGGTTTTTAAATTGGGGACTCTACTATCGTTCATCTGATCGAAAAATGATGTGACATAGTTAATTATTAAAAATTGTCAGAAGTTCAACATCTATTTTCAAATTATGGAGATGAGTATTTTCAAATTGCGGTACACCTCTAAGTTCATCTGATCGAAAAATGTGTTGGCGGTCGATATTGATGTTAAAATATGTCTAGAAGGTTTGAAGAGTCTTTTTCAAAATTTGTGATAAGGTTTTCAAATTGAGGGGCGGGAGGGTGCAATAAACGTCTCTAAAACAGTCTACACTGTTGTAGCTCGCTCTTATAGTCTCTGGATCTGGTGTTCATACGGACGACGGACGGACGGCGACGGACAGGAGGTACCCGAGGCAACCGCCACATCCCCCCCAACGGAAAAAACAGTTTAAGGCTGGGGGTATTAAAAAAGGATCAATTTTGTGACAAAGTGTTATCAAGGAACGTGTCAGACTTGCTGATTGTGGCTTGCGCGCGTCGAATTTTCAAAAAAAAAAAAAAAAAAAAAAAATACTAAAATATACTCCCTTTAACAATAACATTGCTCCACTAAAAAGGCTATGTCTGCTAAACTATTTCGAATTTTGGAAAATGGTTTGAAGGGGATAAAAGGGGAATGTCCAAGCTATAATAATAATGCAAAACAAAAAAATCAAAAAATTAAAATTTTTTCAAAGGCATAAGACCCCTAAAAGGGTTTATTGAGTGCTTCCTCCAGCAAGAACTTTGCTCCACTAAAATGGCTATATCTGCTAAACTACTTCGAATTTTTAAAAATGGTTTGAAGGGGATGAAAGTGGAATGCCCAAGCTATAATAATAATGCAAAACTAAAAAATCAAAAAATTAAAATTTTTTCAAAGGCATAAGACCTCTAAAAAGGGTTTATTGAGTGCTTCCTCCAGCAAGAACTTTGCTCCACTAAAATGGCTATATCTGCTAAACTACTTCGAATTTTTAAAAACGGTTTGAAGGGGATGAAAATGGAATGTCCAAGCTATAATAATAATGCAAAACTAAAAAATCAAAAAATTAAAATTTTTTCAAAGGCATAAGACCCCTAAAAGGGTTTATTGAGTGCTTCCCCCCCCCCCTCCAGCAAGGACTTTGCTCCACTAAAATGGCAATATCTGCTAAACTACTTCGAATTTTTTGAAAACGGTTTGAAGGGAAGGAAAATGGAATGTCCAAGCTATAATAATAATGCAAAACTAAAAAATCAAAAAAATTAAAAATTTTCCAAAGGCATAAGACCCCCTTAAAAGGGTTTATTGAGTGCTTCCTCCTCCTCTCCAGCAAGAACTTTGCTCCACTAAAATGGCTATATCTGCTAAACTACTTCGAATTTTTGAAAACGGTTTGAAGGGGATGAAAATGGAATGTCCAAGCTATAATAATAATGCAAAACTAAAAAATCAAAAAATTAAAATTTTTTCGAAGGCATAAGACCCCAAAAAGGGTTTATTGAGTGGTTCCTCTAGCAAGAATTTGCTCCACCAAAATGGCTATATCAGCGAAACTACTTCGAATTTTTAAAAACGGTTTGAAGGGGATGAAAATGGAATGTCCAAGCTATAATAATAATGCAAAACTAAAAAATCAAAAAATTAAAATTTTTCAAAGGCATAAGACCCCTAAAAAGGGTTTATTGAGTGCTTCCTCCAGCAAGAACTTTGCTCCACTAAAATGGCTATATCTGCGAAACTACTTCGAATTTTTGAAAACGGTTTGAAGGGGATGAAAATGGAATGTCCAAGCTATAATAATAATGCAAAACTAAAAAATCAAAAAAATTAAAAATTTTTCAAAGGCATAAGACCCCCTAAAAGGGTTTATTAAGTGCTTCCTCCAGCAAGAAATTTGCCCCACTAAAATGGCTATATCTGCTAAACTACTTCGAATTTTTGAAAACGGTTTGAAGGGGATGAAAATGGAATGTCCAAGCTATAATAATAATGCAAAACTAAAAAAATCAAAAAATTAAAAAATTTTTCAAAGGCATAAGACCCTAAAAGGGTTTATTGAGTGCTTCCTCCAGCAAGAACTTTGCTCCACTAAAATGGCATATCTGCGAAACTACTTCGAATTTTTGAAAACGGTTTAAGGGGATGAAAATGGAATGTCCAGCTATAATAAGCAAACAAAAATCAAAAATTAAATTTTTTCAAAGCAAACCTAAGGTTTATGAGAGCTCCTCCTCCCTCCAGCAAGATTTGCTCCACTAAAATGGCATATCTACTTATTTTTGAAAAGGTTTAAGGGGATGATGGAATGCAGCTAAATAATAATGCAAAACTAAAACAAAAATAAAATTTTTCAAAGGCATAAGACCTCTAAAAGGGTTTATTAAGTGCTTCCTCCAGCAAGAAATTTGCCCCACTAAAATGGCTATATCTGCTAAACTACTTCGAATTTTTGAAAACGGTTTGAAGGGGATGAAAATGGAATGCCCAAGCTATAATAATAATGCAAAACTAAAAAAATCAAAAAATTAAAAATTTTTCAAAGGCATAAGACCCTAAAAAAGGTTTATAGAGTGCTTCCTCCAGCAAGAACTTTGCTCCACTAAAATGGCTATATCTGCTAAACTACTTCGAATTTTTAAAAACGGTTTGAAGGGGATGAATATGGAATGTCCAAGCTATAATAATAATGCAAAACTAAAAAATCAAAAAAATTAAAAATTTTTCAAAGGCTTAAGACCCCTAAAAGGGTTTATTGAGTGCTTCCTCCAGCAGGAATTTGCTCCACTAAAAAGGCTATATCTGCTAAACTATTTCGAATTTTGGAAAATGGTTTGAAGGGGATAAAAAAAAATGTTCAAGACCCCCCTTAAGCTAAGTCAGCGAGGGGGAGGGGCTGTTAAGTTTTCCAGCGTAGTCAATAAGGTGGACAAGGTTCCCTACCCTGATGACTCGTTTTATAGTATTAAACATTTTGAACGAACGTACCACTCTACGGAGCTGACCAAGTCTGTTTTAGAATGGTTGAATATTTCTCTTTTCTTTGTGCATAAACCATTTTTAGATTTCACTGCAGAAAACATCTGATAATAAAGAAAATGTGTGTTGATTTCAAAGTAACGTACGAACGGCACTTTAAACAGGCCATAACTTCTTTACTAATGCGAACTGTGCAAATTGTTTTATTTTCTTTAAAAGTATTTTCCAAAGGCGAAGTATCACTATGTTTATAAGGAGGATATATATCACATAGATCGCCAGCAATGAGCAAAAATATGCGTGAGGAAAAGCCCATATGTTAAACACTGCTTATTTGCAATCAACAAGGGTACGATAAAACGTGATATAACCAGGGACCGAAAATAACAGTTATGGAAGTGAAAAAAATTACTACGAAATATGGATCCCCTGATAAAATGGAGTACATGAATCTTCATAATTTTGAATGGCGAGTCCTTAAATGTAATAAATTTTTATTTGCAATTTTTAACACAAAAAAATTTTGAAATTGTTATATTATAATTTTTTAAAAAAAAATTTTGTTTTAACCGTTAAACGGTAATTTTTATATAAAAATTTTTAAATAACAGTTAAAACTAATTTTTATTATAAAAATTTAATTTAATTTTTATTTTGTAATTTTTATAATAAAAATTAATTTTTAATTTTTATGAAAATTTTTTTATTATACAAATTTTTATAAAATTACTAATCTAGTAGGTTTAAGTAAATCTTGTATCCTTCAATCAAAGATATTCTATAATTTACAAACGCTTACTAGATAAGTAATTTTTATAAAAATTTTTATAATAAAAATTTTTCATAACAATTAAAAAGTAATTTTTATTATAAAAATTACAAAATAAAAAATTAAATTTAAATTTTTATAATAAAAATTAGTTTTAACTGTTATTCAAAAATTTTTATATAAAAATTACCATTTAACTGTTAAAACAAAATTTGTATTTTAAAATCATAGAATAACGATTATTTTAAAATTTTTATGTAAAAATTAGAAAATAATTGTTATTTCAAAATTTTTATCCAAAAAGTTATAACAGTTACGGTCCCTGGATATAACACCAGATTTATCATTATTTTAGATTTAGACTGGTTGCAGATTACTTGACATTTTTATGGCCCCTTTTTTAAGGCTTTTTCGGCACTGCCCTTTTCAAATCGATATTAAATGTGTTTTGAGAAGTTACAGATTTTGGACACACCTCTAATACTCAGAGTATCCACTTCAACAAAATTGCTGCCAAAACAAAAATCTCCATACAAAATTTTGGTGTAAGTATTTTGGCAGCAGTTTTGTTGAAGTGGATACTGAGTATTGAACGGAAACAAAACTAATCAACATTTTAGGGTTTTCCAGCAAAATAGATCTCCCTTCAGTGTATAATCTTTATCTACATATTTAGAGCGTCTGGTTACAAATTTTCATACAGTTAAGCGGCTTAAAATATTTTCTCAAAAAAAAAAAAAAGTAAAGTATGTACAATCGAAATGCCTGGACTGGGGACTGGGACAGGGCAAAGTCAATCAACCAAAAACTGGTCAAACACGCGCCCAGCAACAACAACAACAACAACAAGTAGAAGAACGAAACGAAACCGGCGACGGCGGCCAACGCCTGCGCAACGCAGCGAGAAGAGCTCTACAGGTTTTTCAGGTCGTGGTGGTGAAAGCCGCCGCCGCCGCCGCCGTCATCGGCAAAGGAGTTCCAAATATTTTTGAACAATAAATGAATTTTGTTCTTTACTTTAATTTATATTACTCACCTGATTCTCATGAGGCACCCAAACCAGACGCTTCTGTGTCCATTCGGCCTGTGTGGCCGGATCATTGAATTGATTACGTTCCACCGAGAGATACTTCAGCTCGGGATCATTGCGATCGACTTCTTCCGACATTTTTAACAACTTTTCGCTTCTCTTAATTAATAAACAATTTCGTTGTTTTTGTAATTTTTCTTTTGTTTTTAACACTTTTTCTATAAAACGAGAAAATCAGAAATGTATCTTTTTAGTGGATTTTTCAGGCATTTATCTTTGCGGGGAAAAAGACGCGATGGTTCTTTATCTTAAAAATGCGGCACAAAACGCAGACAGCGAGAGAGAGAGGGAGACCAGATAAAATATGGCCACACAAAATTTCTTAAGCCACCAATGGACAGAGACAGACTGAGACGGCTACAAGAGGGAGTGTTGGGGAGAGAGGTGGGGGAGAGCAAATAAAATAGCTTTACATAGCTAAAGTAGCCAGTTGTGCATTTTACTGCCAGAAATTGCATTACATATTTTTGTAATTTTAAAGCCGAAGCAGGTAAGATAAAGGTAAGGGTAAGAGAGGCGGCCATTCTTTCTCCCTCTTCTTCTTATCTTTTTGCACCAACACACACACACACACACACACAGAGAGCCGAGAGGTAGCGCAGTTTTTTTTTTGCATATAACATTAATTTTGAAAATATATTTATTTTTAATGCTCTCAATTCACTGTGTCAGCACTGCATTTTGTGTAAATTCAGCGGAAAAAAAGTTGTTGTTGCATTCTGCTTTAGTAGTTGTAAGTTGAGTGTTCCAGCCACGGCTGGCAGGCGGCTTTGGGTGTTGAAATTATTTTACATGCACTCGTTTTGCCTGTAGTTGTTTTTGGCGTTTACTGATTTTTAAGGCACTTTTTTGTTGTATTTTATATTGCGTTTGCTAAGCCCTTTCTAAGGTAAGTTGTGCGATTTTTATTTGTTTTAAGCGACAGCTGCATCGACGCGCACACACACACACACACATATATACACATGCACTCACACCGACAATTGAACTCACGTCCGCTCGCTTCGGCTAAATTACTGAAATTGAAGTGAATGCTCTTGTTCGTGTTGCATTAAGTAAGTAAGGCCACACTGTTTTAGACAAACGCGTTAGTACATATCGAATGGGAATTATCGATATTGTTTGACTATCGATAGTAGGGGTAATCGCGAGACCGTTTAAGTAAATAAAAATTAAATTTTGAATATTTCAATCAACAAATTTGTATTTACATACAAAAATTCTTAGATAATTTTTAATTTGGTGGAGATCGATACTGCCTGTGCTCAGTCTCAGGGCAGTGTTGTTGTTTTGTGCTTTAGTTCTTGTCTTGTATTCAAAAAAAAAAAAAGAGCCAAATTCGTTAAAAAGAGCCAAAATAGTTTTTTTCGGTTATTTATGTTATATTTTTATTTTATTCTTTAAAAAATATTTCTTTCTGTAACTTAAAATTACACACGTATCAGGTTTTGGAACAGAGCAGATTTCAAGCGTTAATTGTACATTTTTTGAATTATGAATTTAAATCAATCGTGTGTTTTGCCCTGGTTTTTGCTAAGACTAAGATAAATAACTATTTTCCATATTTTTATATTAATGTGGAAAATGTGGATTTTTTTTAGAAATTCTCTGTTTTTGCCCAAGTTTAAATAATTCTTGAAAAAATGTTCTAACAACCGTTTTAACCGTAAAATTTAAGTGAGTATAGAAATAAAATTTAAAATAATTCGTAAATTTGTCTACAAAATTGTTACCATAAAAAAACTTTTCTTTAGTTAACCTATATTTTCACATCGGTCCAATGTACTGTATGTTTGGTCATCCGATTTTGAAAAAATCTGCGAGTCTCGTAGTTTGAGGACACTATTATTTAATAGCTACGATGAATATAAAAAAGTTTTTCCCAGTAGCTAGTATTTTGAAGCCCACCTACGTTTGGGCACCTAAAAAAATATTAATCCCGGAATTTTGATAATTTTTTTCACAAATTTTTGAGAATCATCTAAAATAAGATATCATAAAGCCAATAGAAATTAAAAAAGTTTTTCACTATGACTTATTTTCCGACCGATCCCTTTGGCAGCTATAAGATATAGTCATCCGATCCGGCCGGTTCCGACATATTAGTTGCGTTCAGTAAAAGAAGACTCTTTGCAATTATTTTCCGATAGCTTTAAAACTGAGAGACTAGTTCGCTTAGAAACAGACAGTCGGACGACGGACAAGTGGAAACGATTCGGCTCCGTCGTCCTGATCAAGGATATATATAGTTTATGGGGTCGGAAATGAATATTTCTATGCGTTACAAACTTCTGGGCAATTAATCAAAAATTTCAAGTGTAGTATGTATCTTAAGAACAAAATCCAAACCTTCTGGTTGTTTTCTGTATCATTCATTTTTATCAGGGAATCAAACCGAATCGAATTTCGGTTCGTCCGTTTGCACGTACCGAAACTAATGTTTCGGTAAAGGTTCTGTTTAGGTTATAGTTTATTTTGGTATTCGGTTCCGTACCGGTACCTTGGTCATTATTTCAATAGTATGTACCGGATAATTTAAAAATCTTTTATTAAAGAATTTAAATAATAATAAACATTAACCTCAGAAAAAAATGTCCTAATAATAGAAGAGTAAAGGAGATCTTTTGATATCTGATGAAATGTATAAATACACTGTTTTCAGATAACGTTACCGATCACAATTTAACCCTCTATTAGGTTAAGTCCATTGGGCCAATTAGTAATCCATTTTCTTTGTAAATGAAAAATTAAGGATAAATTAATATATTTGGAATTTATGAACTTAAATAAAGATGAAATTGTTATTTTATTAAAAATTACATATATACTATATTAACCTTAATTTCCCTCTGAAGTAATAAAAATGAAATAACAAAAAACCGCAGACGAAACTGTACCGGTACAATGTTTCGGAGTCTTTCGGTTCCAAAAATAAAGGTTCCGAAATACCGGTACGCAAAAAAATAATAACGTCTTTAGTTTCAATCGCTTCTTTTCGGTATAGCCCGTTTTGTTACCGGTTTGAACCCTGGTTTACCAAAGTGTTTGATAGGTTTTTTAGATATAAGCTTTAATTATTTAGATAAGAAAAGAAAAACCATGTGGCGCTTTAAATGGAAAACAATATCGTTATTAGCGACGAGTTAGGCTCCGATAAATTATATTCGGTTTTCATCATTTCCAATGAAAAGCGAAAAAATCCAGTTTTAAATTAGATTTATTATTAGCCGTCGATTAAAATGTTAATGTTCTAACTTTTTCTGCTTATGTCGCAAAAACGCCAACTGTGCCAAAAAAGTGTCAATGCGCCAACCACAAAAAAAATACTCCTTATATGCCAAGCCTTTTATCGGAACTATGCAGTTGGCGCCTTTTTTGAACATGTCTTTGAACATGCCATTGATCATTTTGAATTTGGCGCTGCTGGCATCACAATACCAAAAGCACGGTCTCACTTATGCGGTTCGATAGAACTATCGATACATTTGCACGATATCAAAGTGTCCTGCTCCTGCAAAGCTGCTGCTGCTGCTGCTGCACTTTGCAGAAAATTCCAGTTGCATTTTGCATATACCAAATCGAATTTATTATGTTTTAAACATACAGAAAAGCTTGAAAACTCGCAAAGAAAATGCTTCGCAACGACACAGAACATTCCGACAGCGAATCCTCCGCTGCTGCTGCTGGCGATGGTAATGGCTCCGAAGATACTTCTTCTGACGAGGGTGGCGAAAGGGAGACGCGTCATAACAGCAGGGCCAGTAGGTCTGGCTCCTCCCGCTCCCGACGTTCGCAGGCCATTCTGCCCAGGTGAATACACACACACAATTACAAAGGTACAAAGGTACAAATTTTCTTATCACTTTTATGCAGACTTGGCGCTTCAACTGGTGGCTGGCTGTGCTTTCTGTTACCGCTGGCCTTGGCCGCTCGCGTTCTGCTGCACACCCCATCCTGCCCATCCCCAGCCGTGGCCCATTTGCATCAAATGCTGACGGTGGCCGCCACTGGGATGTGCGTGGAGACGCTGTGCTTCTTTGTTTACATGTTTGTGGACACGGGTATTTTGACCAAATGCGCCATCAGTTTGCTGCCGGGCGCCATTACCAGCACCTTTTACACATTATTTCTGAACACTTCGCGCACATTTGCTGTGGCCTCTGGCTTCCTCATTACGGTGCTGTATCAACATGTGTATATCAGTGTGTTGCGCGGATTGCCCCACACATTTAGCTTTGGCGAGGCAGCTGTTTTGGTCCAGGGTATGGCCCTGTTCATTATAAGCTGTATTTATCGTTTCTGCCAGTTGCTGGGACAGGAAACCCTCATCTTGACGGACTTTGATCTGCTGAATATGATCATGCTGGTAAGCGGGTGGAATTACTCCTACTGTTGACTCTACTCTTCATCTTCTTCTTCTTTATACCAGAACGCCTTGATGTGGCTGCTGTTGCTATGTCTGTTGCTGGTGCAGGTGCCTGCCATGCGAAAACCCTTACCATTCTACTTGCTGCTCGCTCTGCTAGTTGTGGCCGTCACCTGTACTCCTGTGACCAAACCATTGCCTTTAGTTGCTCTACTCAACTTTATATTCAAGGACCGGAAGAGACTTCATATAATTATATTCTATTTTCTACTGGTGGGTGTGACCTGTGCCACGGTCTGCTGGCAGCTGAGGAATTCCGCACAGGCCAATACACGAGTTCGCAAAATATTCCATTTGTTGATTGTCCTGGTCTTTGTGCCGGGCATAGTGTATCAGTGTGCTCTGTTGTACATAGCCACGGGAATAGCTTTGGCTGCATTTGTGGTATTGGAGCTGCTACGTGCACTGGAGATGCCGCCATTTGCCGCCCAGCTGGCTGCTGCTTTTGATTGTTTTAAGGATGAGAAGGATGCTGGGAAATTGGCTTTGACACCATTTTGTTTGCTAATTGGTTGCTCCTTGCCCATTTGGCTAACACCATGTCCCTGCTCGGGCCATGGAGATGAGACCCTGGCCCTGCTCTCAGGCGTTCTGGCAGTGGGTGTGGGCGATACAGCAGCCAGTGTGGTGGGCTCCAAGCTGGGACGCAATAAATGGGGCAGTAAGTATTTAGCCTCTCCATCCATCCAACAATAATGACTGAAATTGTATTTTTTGCAGGCTCCACCCGCTCACTGGAGGGCACCATAGCCTTTGTGGTCTCCATATTGCTGGCTGTGTGGCTAATGGATTTCTATGGTTTGCTTGTCATGAGTCAGGCCAAATGGTTTGCCACTGTCTTTGCTGCTTTGAATTCGGCTTTAGTTGAGGCATTCACCGATCAGGTGGACAATCTGGTTTTGCCCCTAGTTTTTTACATACTCGTTGGCCTGGCCTAGCTCAAATGTTTGTGTGTGTGTGTGTGCATGAGCGTGTGTATGTTTTTCCTGTGTGTTGTGATTTCATTCCTTGGACTTTAATTTAAATGTTAGAATTAAGAAAAAAAAAACCAAACTAATACATATTTACATTTACAAAATGCAAAATACAAATATATTCATCTGTGTCTCTGTTGTTGTACTAGAAAAAAATATTTATAAAATATTTCATTAAACTTAAATGCAGAATTTATCCACTGAAAATGCAAAGTAGTATTCATGGGGGCAGCTGGAAAGAAAACGTGTTTCTTGAAGGACTGGAAGGAAATGATATGAATTGGAGCAATTATTAATTTACGATTCCCGAGCGTAGCGATCCGCTTCTCGCCTCTCTTTTAAATCCCGATAGCCACCGAAAACAAGAAACAGTCGATATACGATAGGTTTGTTGATCGCTCTGTTATATTAAAGTGTGCGATATTTTTTAGAGCGAAGCTCTTTAACGGACGTTCGGCTGGGGGAATAAAACGAAAAAATTTTTATTTTTTTTTTTTTAACAATTTTTTCGGGATTTTCTTTGTTTCGTTTTTATTTGTGCTAATAACACACGTATACAAGGTTTTGGACCGAGTAGATAGCATTCGTTTCCTGTATTTTCAAGCGCTGAATTCAAATCAATTATCCGTTTTCCCCTGGTACCTCTTGTTCAGAAGATATTTAAATAAACGTGTATTATACGAGGTATGCTTATACATTTTAATTCTGTGGCCACATTAATTAACCTATTCCAACCATATTTTTTTTAATGTGAACTAAGATGAATAACTATACAGAAAAAAAAAAATAAGGTCTTTATTTTTTTTTAATTTTTTTTAAAAAAAAAATTTATTGAAAAAAAAACTCCCTTTTTTCCAATTTAAAATATTTTAAATAAATCTAGTTTTAAATTTTCAATAGACCTTTTGTTCCCCCTATTGACTACGTTATTTTTTCGATATCATCGCGCTTTTGAAATTTATGTCCCATTTTGTTTCAAAGATTAGAAAAACAAAGTTGGCGTTTTAAAATTAGAAAAATTATGGCAAAACAAAATGAATCGGAATACGTTTGGTTGGCACTCAACACTTTTGCTATGTTTGTGGCCGGTACATCCTTGGAAAGAGTGGCGGAACATAACGAATCGTTAAGAGATGCGTATTATCAATATTTTGGATTGCATGTTCGGAATACCGAAAAGCCATGGACGCCAGACAAGTTTTTCAACTCATGCCGCGTTACGCTGTACAAGTGGTCACTGGGAGAAAAGATATATTTTTCATTTTCTGTGCCAACGCTTTGAGAGAACCACGCCAATGACTGTGATTTTTGCCTAACAGACGTGACAGGCATAAGTTCTAAAACCTACAGAACATTGAAGTACCCAAGACTTTCTTCAGTTTCCACGCCAGTTCCTCGACATGCAAGGGATTATTTATCTACACCCAAAGTTAAAATAAATAAAATACTTTGATGACATGTTTTTGTATTTTTATTTAAAGCAAACACCTGTCAGCTCTGACGGTTATAGTTTTTCGGATCAGTCTCGCGTAGTAGACCCCAACAATGGTCACACTTAATCCCTCATCCCAAAACCTTTTTTTTTTTTTTTCCCCCCTTCCAAACTTTTTTTTTCTCGATTCTCTGCAAATCCTGGTGCATGCGCTCCCCATGCTCGTCGCTAGTGTCACCCAAATTCGTCCGGGAAAAATGTGAGTGAAGAAAATGTATTTTAAGGGACATGTTTACACCCATTTTTTTATTGATAACCATGTATTTCACACTTTTCTTATTTCCAAGAAAATTGTGAACACATACACTTGCAGGGATCTGGGTTCACAGATCAAGGATCGGTATCTGAGATCAGGAAACAGGGATCTGGGAACGGGTATCATGGATCCGGGATCTGGTATCAGGGAACCATGCACACTCATACACATACAGGGATCAGGAATGTGTAATCTGGGATCAGGGATCGGTATCTGAGATCAGGGATCTGGGAACAGGTATCTGGGATCAGGGATCCGTGATCAGGTATCAGGTTACTGGGATCAGGGATCTGCGAACAGGGATATGGGATCTCGGATCACGGATCTGGGATCATATATCTTGAATCAGGGATCTGGAAACTGGGATCAGGTATCTGAGATCAGGAATATGGGATCTGGGTTCAGAGATCTGGGAACAGGTATCTGGGATCTGGGGCTGCTACATTTTTCAACACTATTTTATATAAAATAATAATAATAATATAACTTTATATTCTTATGCAAGAATTCTTATTTTGATTCAGATTTTTCTTCGTAAAGAGCTTTGCTCGTACCGTGTGTTCCACGATACACACTCCTTTTTTTTAACTATAAATACAGGGTTGCCCATATTCGACGGACCCATCTGGCAACGCCATAACTTTTGACAGAGATGTCAGATCGCTTAATGACATACCGCGTTTGAAGCGTCAGTCCAAGCAGATTTTTACCATGGAACAATACACGCCACGCGAGCGCTCTGAAATAGTTGAAATTTACATTCAACAGAACAAGTCAATTGTGAAAAACTCAACTTTTTAAAAAAATTTAAAAGAACACCTAAGCGTTTATACGAAAAATTTTCCGACGTGGGCTCCATCCGAGAGCCAAAAAATCGAATCGCGCCCGTACGCCCCTGTTGAGAGGTCCCCAGAACATCCCACGCCGTTCTCAGCAGTTGGGCGCTCGGTCCACACACGTTATTCGTTGTTTGCATTTGTTCCGTCAATTCATTGACGCGTTGTTCCGGCAGCCTCGCGTTGAATAGCCCAAGTCCGACGACGACATTGAACAAAATTATCATTCCGATGGCCCATTTCATGCCGTAATAAGCAAAATTGCCGTATTTACGCCACTGAAAATCCTCAGGAGATTCAAGAAGTGCCTCTTCATGACGAAAAAGTCACAGTTTGGTGCGGCGTTAGTGCGAAAACGGTCATTGGGCCGTTTTTCTTCCAAAATGAAAATGGCCATGCTGTTACCATCAACCAGGAGCGTTATCGCGACATGATGACCAATTTTGTGATGCCAATTATTCGTCGAAAGCGTATGAGGCAGTTCTGGTTTCAACAAGACGGCGCTCCACCGCACACAAGTCGCATAACAATCGATTTTCTGAAGATGTCGAAAAGTGGTGATTTGGACTGGCCACCGCGTTCGCCCGATTTGACGCCGCCTGACTTCTTCTTGTGGGGATATTTGAAGTCAAAGGTTTACGTTAACAAGCCAAGGACCGTAGAAGAGCTCAAGGACAACATTCGTGAAGAAATAGCCGCTATTCCGGCCGAAATGTTGGCGAAAACGATGGAAAATGCTGCAAAAAGGGCACAATACGCCATCAACGCCAGAGGCGGCCATTTGAGAGATATCATATTCAAAAATTGATGTAAACAAATCTACTTGGAACAAATTAAATGATTAAGATTGCCAACCGCCAAATTTTTTATTTTTTTCTTTGATTTTTAAAAAAAAAACATGGGTCCGTCGAATATGGGCAACCCTGTACACTTGCAGGGATCTGGGTTCACAGATCAAGGATCGGTATCTGAGATCAGGAATCAGGGATCTGGGAACGGGTATCATGGATCAGGTATCTGGGAACAGGGATCCGGGATCTCGGATCTGGGATCATATATCTTGAATCAGGGATCTGGAAACTGGGATCAGGTATCTGAGATCAGGAATATGGGATCTGGGTTCAGAGATGTGGGAACAGGTATCTGGGATCTGGGGCTGCTTCGGTAAAACTTGGACCGAATACAAAACAAGGACGAAGCCGAAGCGACCTAAGACGCAGTAAGTGAACCCCTTATCCGCGGATGTTGCGAGGGACCAGACGATCATAGTCATTGGTGTCCTTGATAAGGGCAAACAGGATGGTCAGATTTCTCGGGACAAAATGAACATCGTGGAGATCGAGATGCAGAAGAGGTTCCTCAAGAAAGCGAAGACGTGCGGGAGAGCTACTACGGTTAGCATCATAATTTTCATATTTTGAAATAGCACAAACAAATTTTAATGTCAATAACAGTATTTGTTAGGAAGAGGTTTAGGTTTAATTTTTCTAAAAGCCTGATGAGCCTTGAATCTGTGAAAAAGGGTTAAAAAAAACTCTTCTTTTCCGCTTTTCAAGAACTCAGCCAAAGTCAGTACAAAATCTGTTTTGGAATTCTTTTACTGTTGACATTTTATAGTGGTTTCTTTTCTTGAAGAAATCATGTTTTTATATTTAATTTAAATATATGTTTGTATGTATGTATATATGTAGTTGTAGGTATGTATAGTTTTTCTATTTCTATTACATTTAAATTGTTTTGCAAATATAACTTCGATTGCGCTTAACCTTTTTACTTAAACTTTGAAACAAATAAGGAAAAAAAAACAAGCAAAAATTTGCAGCGCAATTTTGACAAATAAGTTTACATCTCTCAAGTCCTGAACTTTGTGTATCACATATAACGGGATTTTCCTCCACGAGAATCGGTTGACGGGGGGGAGTAGGCAGTAAGTATTCTAATGACTACCGCAAAAATAGGGGGAAAAATTAAGGTTTTTCTGTGTGTGTAACAAATTGTACACTTAAAGGAACATGGGTAACAGGAAACAAGTGCAGGGCCCAATGGATATGCCATTATACCCATTGGTGCCCTAATGTTAGAGCGGCTCCTGCTGGAAATATTCATGCTCTAAACAGGCCAGGGCTGAGGGTCGCAAGCGTATGTCATAGGAAAGCATTTGCTGAAAAAAAAGAGAACGGGAATTTAATTCAAAATTCAATGGGAACAAGTAAGAAAGTCGGTCAAGCCCGACTGTAATATACTCTGTACCTGTTTGTATATAACTAATAACTTTAAAGTGTGGGGTCACAAAAACTGCGCAAGTGCTGCCCAGCGTACTTATTTGATTTGCTTATAACTCGAATATCGTTCATCTGATCCGGAAACGGTGTATGGTGGATCGATAAGTAATGACGATTAAAATATATGCCTAAAAGGTTCAAACAATCTGTCATTAAGATTGTGGAAGATATTCGATTTTTTTCAAATTTGTGGGGGTGGCAACTCTACCATCGTTCATCTGATCGGAAAACAATGTATTGGGGTTCGATCAGTAATGATGAGTAGAATATATGCCTAGAAGGTTCGAACAACCTAACTCCAAAATTGCGGGATATTTGAGGTGTTTTTCAAATTGCGGGGGTGGCAACTCTACTATCGTTCATCTGATCGGAAAACGATGTATGGGGGCTCGATAAGTAATGATGAGTAGAATATATGCCTAGAAGGTTCGAACAACCTAACTCCAAAATTGCGGGATATTTGAGGTGTTTTTCAAATTGCGGGGGTGGCAACTCTACTATCGTTCATCTGATCGGAAAACAATGTATGGGGGTTCGATAAGTAATGATGAGTAGAATATATGCCTAGAAGGTTCGAACAACCTAACTCCAAAATTGCGGGATATTTGAGGTGTTTTTCAAATTGCGGGGGTGGCAACTCTACTATCGTTCATCTGATCGGAAAACAATGTATGGGGGTTCGATAAGTTATGATGAGTAGAATATATGTCTAGAAGGTTCGAAACACCTAACTCTAAAATTGCGGGATATTTGAGGTGTTTTTCAAATTGCGGGGGTGGCAACTCTACTATCGTTCATCTGATCGGAAAACAATGTATGGGAGCTCGATAAGTAATGATGAGTAGAATATATGCCTAGAAGGTTCGAAACAACCTAACTCCAAAATTGCGGGATATTTGAGGTGTTTTTCAAATTGCGGGGGTGGCAACTCTACTATCGTTCATCTGATCGGAAAACAATGTATGGGGGCTCGATAAGTAATGATGAGTAGAATATATGTCTAGAAGGTTCGAACAACCTAACTCCAAAATTGCGGGATATTTGAGGTGTTTTTCAAATTGCGGGGGTGGCAACTCTACTATCGTTCATCTGATCGGAAAACAATGTATGGGGGCTCGATAAGTAATGATGAGTAGAATATATGCCTAGAAGGTTCGAACAACCTAACTCCAAAATTGTGGAAGATATGACGTTTTTTTCAATTTGCGGGGGAGGCAGGGGGCGTGGCAAAAAAAAAAACTAAACTTGATCTGCCTGCAAGTAAAAGAAATATATGTTCCATACACCTCAAACCTCTATCTCTTACCATCTCTGAGATCTCAGCGTTCATACGGACAGACGGACGGACAGACGGACATGTCTATATCGACTCGGCTGTTGATGCTGATCAAGAATATATATACTTTATAGGGTCGGAGATGCTTCCTTCTGGCTGTTACACACATTTGCACAAACCCAATATACTCTTTGTACCTTCGGTACAGAGTATAAAAAAATGGATTTAACATACATTCATCAAATCATCCGAATACTCGCAAAGCCGGGGATTAAAGTCACGTGGCCGTTTTGGATGACGCTGGGGAAAGTGTTCGCGTGCCACTGAAATGGTTTTGGGCCATTGCTGAGCGCTGGGACGTCCTGTGAGTCTGCAAGATCGAAGAAGGATATAACAAAAATCACTTTTTCGTTTCGTGTTTTTTAGGTAACCCACTCAAAAATGCGATCCAGTTGATTCTTCTCCGAGGTGCCGGGAAACAGAGCCTTGCGATTGAACATCTCAAACATAATGCAGGCGGCACTCCAAATGTCCACCGAACTGTTATAGGGCTGGGCGAGCAGAACCTCGGGTGCACGATACCACAAAGTGACCACCACGGAGGTTAGTTTCATTTCCGAATCGTACGTTTTGGCCAGACCAAAATCGGCTATCTTCAAATGTCCCTGCGAGGATATTAACAAATTCTGCGGCTTCAAATCGCGATGTATGATGCGATGTGAGTGCAGAAAGTCCACGCCCGTGAGTAGTTCACGCGACAGACGCTGGATGGGAGAGGGGGAGGGGTAGAAATTGATTAAAGATCGGGAAATAAACAAATACACACTCACTTGTATAGTTTCGGGTGGCATGCCCGATTTGGGTAGACGATCAATTAAATCCGATAAATCCTGTTCCAAATGCTCAAAAACCAACAATATCATTAGTTGACCGTCACGCTCCAAAAACTGGCACACTTCGAAGAGTCTGTTTGATTTTGAAATTTTAACGGTAGAATTGTAGTAGTGTAGAGTTTGTAGACAAGCTGACTAGCGCCAGTGGCCATACTGCGTTTATTTTGGGTACTACACAAACAACTCACACACACACACACACACACAGATCGACAGGCATACGATATTTAGTTCAAGAGCTGAGAGCCACTTTAAGAGATCAAACTTAACATTGATGTTAAAAAGGCCTGTTAACAACAATTGGCCAAGGGCAAGCAAAAGTTTTGTTGACAAAAAAAATATTAAAATTTGAATTTAAGTTAAATTTTAAGTTAAAATTTAAGTTAAAATTTGAATTTAAGTTAAATTTTAATTAAGTAAGTAAATTTTTGATTTAATTTTGTTAACAAAAATAATTCTAAAATTCAAACCAAAGGCAAACCTACTTTATATTAACACAGTTTAACTTTAACAGAGACCAGTTTGAAATGAACCTACTTTATTTTAACAGTAGCTGTTCGAAACGAACATTAAAATGTTAATAACAGCGCGCCTACGATATTTAGCTAGAGCGCTCTCTCACTCAAAAACTCTTGATCGTTTTATTTCAACTGAGTGAGAGAGAGAGAGCAGCGAGAGCAGGCCTCAGCGAGGTTTATCGAAATTTGTTATCGAAACAAACTTACAGTTAAAATATTTAAAAATGAAAATACAAAAAAAAAGTTCAAGTAAAAGCATTTCCAATGAATGAATAATTATTAATTACATATGTATGTACATATGTATGTAAAATAAACAGCCGTATTAACAACGACGTCGACGTTATCAGCAGCCGCCGCCAAACGGCGCCGCTGTCGTTCAAGTCAGAGTGGGGGGAGTGGGAGTGTATGTGTATGTGTATGGCTACCGCAACATTGTTACTCTCTCACTTTACGCCTTCGGCCTCCCACTACCTCTCTCACCAAGCAACAACAAATCATTGCCATTGTTTTTGTAATCTTCGTAGTCATTTTTCATATTAGTTGGCAACAAGTTGAGCTGTGTGGATAGTTTTGGATGATAACTCACTTGACAATATTCGCATGATCAATGGCATTCAATTGCTTTAGCAGCGAAATCTCTCGCAATGTGGACATGGGCACTCCATTCTCATTAAGGGCAATGCGTATTTTCTTCAGGGCCACAATATTTCCAGTTATAATGTCGCGGCCTTTATAAACGGTGCCATAAGCCCCTGCAAAGTAAAAACAAGATCAAAAAACAAAATTATACAAATTGCAAAATCAAATAAAAAAAAAACCAAATGAAAAAAATGCTAATCAAACAACTAGAAAGCCAGATAAGAGGGAAACAGACCCCAACAAGTGAAATTTGGGCATAGTCTCTCTCTCTCTCTCTCTCTCAGTCAGCTGTGGGTGTGAGTTTGATAAGCGCATAAACCGGCTGATTGAAAATACAAAATTCAAATTGTCAACGGAAATTTATGGCCTCGCGCAGACATGCGTGAGTGGGTGGCCGTGTCCAAAACACCTGCCGTCTGCCAGGTGAACTCTGCTGCTGCCGCTGCCGCTGCTGCTGCCCCAAGTGTCAAGTACAAGGCCAAGTTTGAGTTAATTTCTCGACTTTTCGACTATTTCGACTCGTTTTGTCAAACAAAAAAAAACACACAAAAACAACAACAACAGCACAGAAATAAAATATATAATCAAAAACCACCGCAAAATTCGAAAGGCCAAAGCAAAAAGCAAAAGCAGAATAGCAGCAGCAGCAACAGGCAATAATTGAATGAAGGCAAACGAAATACACAAAAATACATACATTTGTACCTTACCTACATATATGTGGAGTATGAAAGATACTTACAAGTCTTAACCCCCCTCTCAACAACAATGCTAATAATAACTACTCATCATTAACATTTTAAACACTCCAAAATGACGTAATTAATTGAGGCAATTTCACAATATTTCTTATCTGGCTGACCGAGTGGACAGTTACTGTCTTTCAGGTTTGATTTAACCATAAAAATCCCACGTGGCCAAGAATATTGCCCCTAAAAGTAGGCAAATACTTTCTTCTCTGTCCCTCAGTTTTAAAACTATCGAGCTGAAATTTTGGCACAGAGTCTTCTTTTTCGGCCGGATCGGATGACTATATCATATAGCTAACGTAGGAACGATCGGTCAAAAAAATAGTTAAAGTTAGAAAAATCTTTCTTGTTTTCCATCCTAACGTCACCAATCTTGGTATATATTAGTTTTATACGCTTTCACATAATTCTGGTAAAATTAATCAAAATCGGATCACTATAGCATATAGCTGCCATAGAAACGGTCGGTCAAAAAACTAGTTCTAGTGAGAAAAACTTTTTTGTTTTCCATCGTAGCGTCACCAATCTTGGTATATATTAGTTTTATATGCTTTCACATAATTCTGGAAAAATTTATCAAAATCGGATGACTATAGCATATAGCTGCCATAGAAACGGTCGGTCAAAAAACTAGTTCTAGTGAGAAAAACTTTTTTGTTTTCCATCGTAGCGTCACCAATCTTGGTATATATTAGTTTTATATGCTTTCAACATAATTCTGGTAACAAATTTTATTACAATGATTTAAAAATTTTAAATATCGGATCAACATATTATTTTTCAGCATGTAAAGTTTTTCAAGTGTATTAAAACTTCGGCACAGTCGAAGATAGCTTTGCCTTCTCGTTTATTTTGTTCTATCCTTTTTTCATCCTTTTTTTAGTTTTATAAATTAGCTTTATAAATTCACAACAATAGCGCACTTTTCCTGAATATCCACAGACTGCGGAACGTACTCAATATAGAATTCATATGTTTCCGCTAAAAATATGTTGCGAACTCAATTTAATTTGAATTAAATTCTTTTTTGCTTTGAAAAACTCCCAAGCTCATCAGTAATTTCTATCAAGAGGGATACCGCCTTAGTTGGTACGAGCCGGTAAAAAATGTTTTAAGGTCCTTCTCAGTTGTTTCAAAAAAGTTCATAGAATCCAGAGAAGAAACTGTTTGAAACAAAACTTTGTGTCTTCTTCAGCCACATATTAATTCGTTCTTTATAAAGCTTTTAAGAGCTCTTTTTCGGATCATTTAGTTTATTAGGAGATAAAAGATTTCCTTGCTACATCTAGATGTTTGCCGAACTTATTGTTTTAAAAATCTGCTTTCCTGCCAATTGACTTTTATTTTGCTAAGATTTTGTTATCCATCTGCTGATGAAGAATTTGCTACTTTTCTCCCAAAAGGCTATAAATTGCCATCATTATAAATCCTGGATAAAAAATGTATATGATTACAATATCTAATTAAATCTTCCATAACATGTTGAAAGCCACGATCAACAATGCATACATCGCCAGGTTTTGAAACCGATCTTAGTCCAATGAGATCTTCAAGAAGTTTTTTAACATTTTGATTTTTATTAATTTTTACCACCTTTAACGCCTTCAAAAATTCTGCTAAAATTATACGAATTGTATCTTGCAATGAACTTTAACCATGTTTATTATAAAAGTGGTACCACAACTAAAAGTCTACAATAATTGAAGTTAAAAATTTCGCAGAATTTTGTAAGTCGCGGATTGCATTTTAAGAATCAGAAAAATTGTTCTGGGGGAGTCCTGACATGCCAGTTATTGCCATAAAAATTTGGGAATTTTTAGAATGGGTAATTGGTCCGAAAAACGCTTTTGTTGGAAATGATAAAAATCTATATTTAAAATTCAGGGTTGTAACTAGATGTATAAAAAAGAATCGATAAATTACTTTCGTTGATGTACTCTAAAACTGCATACTTAAAATATGGATAGAATTGGGGCCGATACGCCTAGTAAGCAGGGCTTTGCCATTTGCCCTGTTTTTTTGTCCTTTTAAAAAAAAAATCTGTCCGTTTTCTATCTTTTTTTTCAACGGTCATCTGTCCTTTATTTTTGAGGAGGCGTTGGCAACACTGATTGTTTGTGAAATTAAATAAATACTGAATAACTAACAAACTATCGAGTATAAGACCTTATATAAGAACTATATGACCAAACTGATGTATTTAACAGACAAAACAAAGCCTTTCTGACACCATAAGGTATATTTATGAATGAGTTAGAAATTCAGGATTCATTAAATTCCACATTAATTATGGTAGCTAAATGCAACATTTTCGATATGAAACCTAATATTAGAAGAATATAAGAACTACATGTCACAACTTTTTGTAATTAGGTATAGTTTTGTTTGTGGGTAACACCCACATTAAGTTTAACACTTCCAGCTAATGAAACTGACCTATACCAAAGTACATAACTCAAGCACATTTAAAGTTGATTTTCAAATAAATCGAATATACATACCTGTCCCAATAATGTTGAGTTCCTCGTAGTTGAGAGCATCCCCATCGCCAAAATTTTGAGCCAGGGACATCTTGTGTCTCTTTAATTGTGGTGATTGTGACATAAATCCGTTTACTTGGATAACTTTTTACACATTTACATAAATTACATATGGAACACTATGGGGATAAAAGGACAAGGTCAAGGTTTTATTAAGATGTTCAGTTGGATATGCACATATGTATGTATGTATGGGCCGAGGGCTGTTATCACTTAACCAAAATTTGAGCGAGCGACGTGAGCAACAAGTGTTTATTTTGGGCCTATGTTGGCTGGGGCAATTTCTATGCAATGTTCTGGCCCATAGGTGTAGAGGTCATTGAACTGACACCTTTTTTTTTTTTTTGAGAGATTTAATATTAAATTTTAGGTTTTGGTCTAACGATCATCACTCACTCACTCACTCACACTCTCTCTCTCTCTCTCTCTCTATTTGTGCATCCTGTTATAATTTCACTTTTACCGCAAGCGTAGTTGTTGCTCTTGCTCCCACCGTGCAAAGCAAAAAAAAAAAACCCCAACCTAACATTTTTTCGCCATTTGTCAATTAATTCTAATCGCACACACACGAAAAGCAACAATAACAATAATAACGCAAAAGAGAAACAACAATGAAATTGTGAAATTGTGGCATGAATATTTCATTTCTGCTTCTTGAGTCCTTTCACCGATCCTTGCTTAGCCAATAAACTTTGCTCTAAATTTTATTTCGAGTCCTGGCCTCTTATTTTTTATTAATTTTAATCAATTTGTTGTACACTTGTTAGTTATTGTGCCGTGCTATGTTAGTTAAATATTAAAAATGTGTTCTTTATTTAACTCAGGCACACACGCACACACACTCTCACTCACACACACAGGCACACAGGCGATCATGTACATAATTTTTGGGAAAAAAAAAATGTTGTTGTTCCGTCGATTTGGTTAGACGACATCTACTTTCTGATAATCAGTAAAAACCGCACGTTTACCACACACCTGCAAACACACACATGCAGTTTTTGAATTATACTTTTTTTTTTGTTGCTTAAAACAAAGATTGAAACAACATTTAACAATATTTGTAAGAAGTCGAGTGCTCAATTCTCGCGCAGTAAGAGCAAAGCTAGGCAAGTGAGTTGAGTGGCTCTGTTAACGAATATCGTAAATAAGTTTCTGCTCACGCAAGAAAATCCCACTCAAACCGCCTACGGTATGGATTTAACAGCGCCATGCTCTTAAACTGTTAAAGATGTCTGCTCTGATCGGTTAGCCGTTAAATTTTCGAAATGTTGTCAGCAAAGCAAATGCCCCTTGCAGATTGTTGGCCAACGATTTCAAATTCACAAATTGAAGGAAAACTCAGATGGTAATTATCTGTACAACATTAAAAATTATTAAAAATTTATATTATTAAAATATATATAAAATATATATATATAACAAAATCATTTTATTAATTAACGGCTGCTTTTAATCATCTCCATTCAGGTTATTTATATTAATATCGAAATCAGAGATCTACATACAGGGTTGCCCATATTCGACGGACCCATCTGGCAACGCCATAACTTTTGACAGAGATGTCAGATCGCTTAATGACATACCGCGTTTGAAGCGTCAGTCCAAGCAGATTTTTACCATGGAACAATACACGCCACGCGAGCGCTCTGAAATAGTTGAAATTTACATTCAACAGAACAAGTCAATTGTGAAAACTCAACGTGCTTTTAAAAAATTAAAAAATGTGAAAAGTGCGCCTTCTAAGACACACGCGAAAAATTTTCGACTGGTGAGGCTCTTTCTAATCCGAAGAGGCCAAATAAAAGTCGACCAAGGCGATCGGCCGAGAATATCGCGCCGTACGAGCCAGTGTTGAGAGGTCCCCAAGAACATCCCAAAAACGCCGTTCTCAGCAGTTGGGCATGGCTCGGTCCACTTTACAACGGATTATTCGCGTTGATTTGCATTGTTCCCGTACAAATTCAATTGACCGTCGATTGAATGGGCCCAAAGAGTCATCGAAATGGCCGAAGATGACGGCAATTTTGGAACAAAATTATCATGTCCGATGAAGCCCATTTCACATTGAATGGGACCGTAAATAAGCAAAATTGCCGTATTTACGCCACTGAAAATCCTCAGGAGATTCAAGAAGTGCCTCTTCATGACGAAAAAGTCACAGTTTGGTGCGGCGTTAGTGCGAAAACGGTCATTGGGCCGTTTTTCTTCCAAAATGAAAATGGCCATGCTGTTACCATCAACCAGGAGCGTTATCGCGACATGATGACCAATTTTGTGATGCCAATTATTCGTCGAAAGCGTATGAGGCAGTTCTGGTTTCAACAAGACGGCGCTCCACCGCACACAAGTCGCATAACAATCGATTTTCTGAAGAAATTGTTTGATGTCGAAAAGTGGTGATTTGGACTGGCCACCGCGTTCGCCCGATTTGACGCCGCCTGACTTCTTCTTGTGGGGATATTTGAAGTCAAAGGTTTACGTTAACAAGCCAAGGACCGTAGAAGAGCTCAAGGACAACATTCGTGAAGAAATAGCCGCTATTCCGGCCGAAATGTTGGCGAAAACGATGGAAAATGCTGCAAAAAGGGCACAATACGCCATCAACGCCAGAGGCGGCCATTTGAGAGATATCATATTCAAAAATTGATGTAAACAAATCTACTTGGAACAAATTAAATGATTAAGATTCCACCGCCAACCGCAATTTTTATTTTTTTCTTTGATTTTTAAAAAAAAACATGGGTCCGTCGAATATGGGCAACCCTGTACATACATGATTAAGTTGTTGAATAATTCAGTTGAAAAAAATTTAGAAAAACACTATTAAATTTGTTGGAGGTTCACAAGGTACATTTTTAGCTGAAACTTTTAATTTTCTTGCTTGCAATAAAGCATTTCATTCATACGATTATTTGAGTAATTTTGGTGCAGCTGGTAATACCCTAAATTCAACTGGTATAACAATGATACAGCTCAAACTGTTGAACCTAGGCTTTATTTGAAAAACTGGGTACGAGGTAATGCTTACAGAAGTCTCAAGATTCAGAATTTATGGGTCTAATATCGGGTTAATTAAAAAAATTGGATTTTGTCGTACTTTAGTGCTAGTATTGTGCCGAATTTTTGCGAACTAGGTTAAATGAACTAGGTCTCAGCGATTGAACTATTTTTTCAAAATAAATATTTTAGGTGGCGCTGCAATCAGCTTAAAACCACTTCAAAGAGTGGTTCAGATACATATCTCCGAAACTATTTAAGCTATAAACTTAAAATTTAAAATTTGGTGTGTAAAATTTTGAGTTTAATGATGGAGTTCCAAACATTTTAAACCGGTTTAAAAGTGGCTTAGAGAACGTACAATTTGGTGTTTGGGTTGAAAAAATTAAGTAATTTATTTTTCCGGCTTTGATCCAGTTTTGCATTAGTTCAAAAAGTGTTTTAAAAGTGGATCGGAGCCATATCTCAGACATTATTTAAGCTAGGAACTAGCTATTTGGATTGTATGTGCGTAATATGGAGTTAAACATTTAACTGCTTCATGACCGGTTCAAAACCAGGCCATAAGCAATATGTGTGATATAGTTAAGGCACACACACACACTCTCACTCACAAGTGAGTTGAGTGGCTATGTTAACGAACATCGGTTTATCGAACGGCTCTGTTAACGAATATCGGCTTATCGAACCCGCCCAGTATTTTGGTATTTTGTGCCAAAGCCGCATACGGTCACACTCAGTTGACTCTGTTTTTGTGCTAGTTCAATCAACTGGTTCAATTCCAGTGTGCTAGTTCAATCAACTGGTTCAAATTGTGCTAGTTCAATCCAACTGGATCAATCCAAATGGCTTATCGATTGCGATAATTGCGAGAATTCATCGATGAACAACAATTTGAATTTAAATTAACGCTTTGTTTATTTGTTAGTCTTTTCTTCATCTTCGCAATTATTTTGGAGCTCTTTTGTTTGGCAGACTAATTCGCAAATCGATGGCAATCTGTCTCTATCCTCACTTTCCACAAGCTCAATTTGTTCAACAACCTCCTTCTCTTGATAATACATAATTTCCCCCTCCTCCTCTTGATAATACACAATTTCCTCCTCCACCTGCTCCTGCTGATGCACATCCTCCTCCTCCTCCAGCTGATGCACACCCTCCTCCTCCTGCTGATGCCCATCCTCCTCCTCCTCCTGCTGATGCACATCCTCCTCCTCCTCCTGCTGATGCACACCCTCCTCCTCCTGCTGATGCACACCCTCCTCCTTTGGGCACGGCGGGCCGGCACAGCTTCCACTTTGGCCAACTCTTCCTCCTCCTGCTGATGCACATCCTCCTCCTCCTCCAGCTGATGCACACCCTCCTCCTCCTGCTGATGCCCATCCTCCTCCTCCTCCTGCTGATGCACACCCCTCCTCCTTTTTGGTGTCATCTGGCTGGTAGCCGGCACAGCTTCCACTTTGGCCAACTCTTCCAGTCCTGCCGAGCACTTGCAGTGTCCAACTACTCCGCAAACATGGCATGAGTATTATTTGGCTTTTTATCGGTTATCGAATATCGATAGGCCGGCCAACCGTTTGTTCGATATTGTTGCCATTTGCGCGCTGCTGTTGAAGTGGTAAAGAGGTGAAAACTTTATAGTAATTAATTAAACAATTAAGATGGTACAGGCCACTCAGCTGATCACAGATGAGCGTGCTCTGCAACAGGTACATCAGAGGGCCCCACTCCGGGCTATCGAGAATCGGCGAACCGGCGTGCATTCTGTTTATAGGAGACCAGAGGCATTTGGACATGGTGCACGCCGGTGAAAAAAAGCTGCCGTGTGGGTTGGGCAATTGCGAGAAGGAGCTGTCCACTCTTATAATTTGGAGAAGGCACAGAGAGCCAAGTGTGCCTTTCGAAACTGAAATTGGAATAATACTGGAAATGGCAGATATTCAATTTCTGCAGTGACTTTCACAATTATTTTCAAAAACGCGGGCATCGACTGACTGACTGACTCGATAAGTGTGCCCACACCCGATTACTGTGTGCCATAATTCGATTACTCTTAAGTGTGCCCAAAATTCCTAGAGATGTACTCGTGATATCCCTTCATATATCGATTTGGAGTCACGACTCGACAACAACGCAGTGCAGGCGTGTTAGTTTTAACACTGTGGCGAATTAACAAGAAAACCACAATTCAATAAATAATTAACATTATTTTGTTGGTCCGTCGCGATGTCCGCAGTGTGTGTGTGTGTTGGTCGAAGTGTGTGTGTGTGTTGGAACGGGTTGTGAAAAGCTTGGCCAATAAAGGAAAATGAAAAGGGGTGTGATTTGCAAACGGTTAATGAAAGGAAAAGGACAATACGAAAAGTGAAGGAGAAGTCGCTAGCGGTTGACTGAAAGTTATTAGTTTAATTAATGAATTATTATTAATTAATTGCAAAAAAAAAGAAAAACCGTAGCATAAAAAGTGTATATAACGGTACATTAAGGCTCATACACACATACATAAATACACACACAAATACAAATACAAATTCTCACCCTCAATAGAGAGAGAGAGAGAGAGAGCGGGAAAAAACACAGAGAGAGCGAAAAAACAGAAGAGAGTCAGTGAAAAAAAAAGAGCGAAGAAAGAAAATATAAGGCTGGACTTAAAATTAGACTGGACTTAAAAAATTCGTGTTTCAAAAGGAAATTAAAATAATAAAAGGAAAGCAAAGATCAGACTGGAGCAGAAGGACATTGGAGTTGGAGGTGTTTGGTGAAGAGCAAATGGCAGTCCCTCTAAGCGGGAGCTGCTTTTGAGACATGTCGTAATGGCCAGAGAGGTAAGTTTCGTATATAGAATGAATCTCAAATAATGCCGGCAATAATGGTTTTTAATTCATTTACTGTTAACTCCATGACATGTCCCCAGTCCCACCCGAATCCTTCTGATTATTTGGTCGTAGGACTTTTTCAATATCTACGAATTTCTTTAGAAGCTTTCAATTTGAGCGATATAGAACAGATACTGAGATACTAAGTGCTATACTTTGATACTTTGCTTCACTAAAATGGCTATATCTGCTAAACTACTTCGAATTTTTGAAAACGGTTTGAAGGGGATGAAAATGGAATGTCCAAGCTATAATAATAATGCAAAACTAAAAAATCAAAAAACAATTTTTTTGCTCCACTAAAATGGCTATATCTGCGGTGTCGTACCTTGGAAACTTTAAAAAACCATATTTTTGTTCTAAAATATATTTATAGAACAACAAAATTTAACTTTGAGAGTGCTGAAATTGTTATTTATGCCTAAATGTTATTGTTTTATGAAGTTTAGTTTTTACCGTAATTATCATGTAATTATCATTTTGGGGTCATGTTCAAAAGTCAGTTCAAAGGCTAGCCAGGCCAAATTTCAAAATTTGACAAATCAAGTTTTTTTTATTGTGTTTTTTGTTTTGTTAAATTCGAAACAAAAGACAACAATAAAATGGCAAGAAATGGCAACAGAATAACTGTTGTTACATTCATGTGAGTGGGCAAGTCTATGCTGTGTGTGTGTGTGTGTGTGTGTGTGGGGTGTATTACTATTACCCCCAGTTATTTGGGTCAAAGCTATTCACCCGCAAAGCGAAGCGACATGAAGAAACTGCATAAAACATCCACACACACACATATGCTTAATGGAACTCGGATGTGAATACGGACTATCCGCATATAATGCATATCCGTTGATTCATTAGCCGATTTTGAATAGGTTATCTTGTGTGAAACTCTGGCGAATGGGAAGATATTTTTCTAAATACTTATTATTAATCAAAAGTAATCCTTGCTCTTCCAGTTACACAAGTAATATGAGGACATAACAACATTCTGTTGTGTAGCAACCTACTGGTTCTATTATATCTTCCGTTTTTTAGGATTTTTAAATTATACCGGTACATACCGGTTCGTACCGGTATACCAAAATAAAAACAAAGGTACCGAAGACTCGAATGAAAATCAAATTGATTGATCAAAATCGGTTAAATAAATTCTTTATTCTGGTCTTCTGACTTGGTTAGACAAATGTTTCCAGAACGTGTGAAATCACTTAACTAGTGGATGAAGAAGACGCAAAATAAGGAGAATCATTCAATTTTTCTAACGGTACAAAACGACAGCTATCCGGAGCAAACCCAGGCTATTAAAATCAGGGCTGCCAACCGGTTCGGAACCGAAACCTTCAGAACCGGTTCGGTCCAGATTCTGATGATGTCTGACCCTAACCGGGAACCGAACCCCGTTGGAAATAATCACGAGTACCCGAACCCGAACCTAACCCTGTTTTCTTATTGATGGGGTTCGGTTCTAAAAAAAAAACACAGAATTTATTTTTGCTTTGATGTTAAAAAATATTTCGTAATTATGAACAAAAAATTATTCATTCATGTATGGACGGCGACACTTTTCCCGTTCGCAACAAAAGACTGGACAAAATTACACAACTTTAAGCAAGGAAATTCAATTTGCATCTGAAACCGTATTCTGGGTATTATTTTGTTCATATGGAGATGCAACGGCACGTTGAATTCAAGGGAAAGTTGCACGTCATTTAAGTTTCTTAATTTTTTTAATCAAATCACAATTAAAATACTTTTAGCACTTTCACTCTAACAATATGCCAGTCAACGCTGTGCTGTGGCGGTCTCATTCTTGGAAAAAATAGTTCTGAATAGAATTCTTGGAAATTGTGTTCGGCCACAATATAAGTTAGGTATGAGACATTCAGGCGAATCTGTGATTAAGTCACTGTCACGGGCAATCATCAAATCACACAGTGACTGCATATTTGAAGTAATACCGGAGTTACACAGGGCGCATCATTGTCGAAGATGCGAAAAAATGATGCAGGCGTTTAGACCGCAGCCGCATCATTGAAACAGCTGTTCGCCATGCCAAACGTGAACAAACCGAATTAGTAAGAAGAAGAGAACAAATATAATTTATTGAAATAGAGACAATTATGAGCGATAATATTTTAAATGTGGCACGCGGTGTATTTGGCATCGGCACTGCGTTCACCAAAATGAAAATAGAGCTTGTTTATGCGGATCATTTATTTTTTTAAACTACGCGGTCCAATTATGTTGTTGTTGCTTATCGAAATTCGATGGCAGAATCAGCTGCTCGCTATCGACGCTGTGAAACAATACTCGATACTCCTCAATATACGGTCACTCTTTCCGCATCATTGCCGCATCATTAAACATGCGGCTCTTCTTCTATACACAGATTTCTTATGGGAAACAATTCCGCACCTTCCGTTTAACGGAAAATTTCAATGATGCGGCTGGTCTAAACAGCGTATTACGCCGATATGGCGAATCACAGTTACTAAATCACGGGTACACCGATAAAGGTCATCTCTAATTTTTTAGCCAAAAGAGGCTGTATTTTTTGCAGATTTCATGGCCACAAAAATCACATCAGTTTCAGGAATCCCACTACTGTCAAAGAGAAATGACTTTTGCTGTATATGTATCGCTCAACTCTTCTAAACATATATAGAATGTCTGATAGTTTAGTCAATCTAGACAGATCATTTATGTGCTTGACTTCCTAGGCATTTTTTGGGCATCAGGGAGCAGTTTAATAGGCATTTCGTCTTCGAATTCTATTAAATGATAAATGATGAACCCGAACCGGAACCCCGGTTCTCAATTTGAAGGGAACCGGTTGTGGAACCGAACCCTTAGTGTAGGTTTTGTTTTAAAAACACCAAAACAAACCCCCCAAAATTTTTGGTTTTCAGCCCTGATTAAAATATTCTTTACAGACCCTTTTTCGGAAATATAAGAAATTCGAACGAACTTTCGTTTAGTGTTCAACCCATGAATTGAATCAACAATGAAACTAAAATGCCCAAATCCTAGTGTTAATTACAAGAATACATAGGTTATTTTCGATTTATTTGTACAGATATCAAAGATTGAAATAGCCACTGTTAATTGAAGGCTTTTTGATTGGGTGGCGGCAAATGTTGACTTTGTTAAACAAATGAAATGAAAGCGAGAGTAAGCTGCTGATTCCAGTTATTTAGAGGAGTTTCGTATGGCTCGACAGGAGGAGGAGGAGGAGGGGTAGGGGTAGGCATTCTAATTGCAGGTGGGTTTGGGGGGGGGGGGGGGTTAATATACTTGTGGAGCGTTGATTCGTGTGAGCGGCTCGCGTTTTGTTAGCTTTCGCGCGCCCTGATTATATCACATTGAAGCCAAATCCAAATGTAGGCCAAAGCACAGAAAATGTTAACTGTGCAATGAGAGGGGGGGGGGGGGTGGGGGTGGAGAGAGATGCCAAAAAATTAAAAAATTTACAAAATTTAAATCATTATTAAAAATGATGAACCTATTTAACAACAATATTTTAATTACCAAAATTTGTAAATTATGCGAAAGAGGCGGCTGACACAAAGCTTTCCACCAACTGCACTTTCAATTGCTCTCGCTTTCTCTTTGGTCGTCCTGAAGCTCTCTCCACGAACGAGCAGCTGCTGCTGCTGCTGCTGCATTCGAAATGCCCCAGCCCCAAAACAGAAGTCAGAGCAGTGCTCAGTTAGGCAGCCAGCAAGGATATGCTACTTTCGTGATTCCGCTGGCAGCAGTTTATTGAAATTGAAACATTTTAACTGGGTGTGACAATTGTTAATATTAGTTTTATTGTAAATAAGGTTATTTTAGTAATCAATCGATTAAACCACCAAATGACAACTCGGCGGTTTCACGACGCAGGAGCAGCCAGAGAAGGCGCGTAGTAAAGTGAAAGTGCGAAGGTCAACTCAATAGCTGGCGCTGGCGCTGGCTGCCCGCCCTGACCTGCCCCAAGACGCGCCCCAAATTAACGAATTTTCCAAAAAAAAAAAAAAAAAAACCCCCAAAAGCATTTAAAACTACAATAACAAATTTTATAACACGTTTTTAACAAATGTTTATATAACGAAGAATTTTTAAATATGCCCACATTTTCATTTCGGCTTTGAGAAAAGTTTTGCGAATTTTTGTGAAAAGTGAATCATAAAAAGTGGCTGGCAAAGGTGAAACGAGTGTGTGTAGCAACGCCACCGCCATGTGGTCAAATGCTCTATGTACGCTGGGCGTGACAAAACCTTTGTGTAATTGCCTAAGTATCAGACAAGTGGCCGCTGCAGCAGCAGCTGCGGCGGCGGCAGCACAGGGCAGTCAAGGAGGAGCAGGAGCAGGAGGAGGCAGTGGAGCGGCCATTACCACAGGACCCACTGCGGGCAATGGAGTGTCGGGGGTAGGAACCCTTTTGATAAAGAATGACCTCTTTTTTTTTTTTTTTTTTTTTTTAAATTTATTTAGTTTACAAAATTTAGGGCTAAGTATTTACTAACTAAATAACAGTAACTTAAATTTTATACCTCTTTACTCTGCCATATGGAACCTTATTTTTCTTACATATCTTTGACTTTTCGGTTTTAAAGATAAAGTTTTTTTATTTTTTTGTTGTATTTTTTTTCTGCTTCATTTTCATTGTTTCAGTTTGTGCACTCGTTACTGGGTCACTGGAGCGCCACACTCATGTCCTTGCAATACATTAAACATAGGAGCTTGTTGTTGTTGTGTGAGAGTGAGAGCGCTGTTAAAGCTCTGTTGGGGAGCAGCAGCCCCCAACAGCTGTGATTACTGTTAGAAAAAACAATTACCGAAACAAGTTAAAGTCGAATTCTCATACAAACTCTCTCTTTTCTGATCCCACATATGGGCATTTCTTTTCTGACGTGACGTGACATTCGTACGATAAAATATAAAATAAAAAAAATACGAAAGAGACAAGTTAAAATTTTTTATTTTTTATTTTTGGTAGTAATTCAATAGACTTTATTTCAGGGACCGTAACTGTTATAACTTTTTGGATAAAAATTTTAAAATAACAATTATTTTCTAATTTTTACATAAAAATTTAAAAATAATCGTTATTCTATGATTTTAAAATAAAAATTTTGTTTTAACAGTTAAATGTTAATTTTTATATAAAAATTTTTGAAAAACTGTTAAAAAATAATTTTTATTATAAAAATTTAAATTAATTTTTATTTTGTAATTTTTATAATAAAGATTACTTTTTTAATTGTTATGAAAAATTTTTATTATACAAATTTTTATAAAAATTACTTATCTAGTAGGCGTTTGTAAATTATAGAATATCTTTGATAGAAGTATACAAGATTTATTTAAACCTACTAGATTAGTAATTTTTATAAAAATTTTTATTATAAAAAATTTTCATAACAATTAAAAATTAATTTTTATTATAAAAATTACAAAATAGAAATTAATTTAAATTTTTATAATAAAAATTAGTTTTAACTGTTATTCAAAAATTTTTATTTACAAATTACCATTTAACTGTTAAAACAAAATTTTTATTTAAAAATTATAATATAACAATTTCAAAATTTTTTTGTGATAAAAATTGCAAATAAAAATTTATCCCATTTAAGGACTCGCCATTCAAAATTATGAAGATTCATGTACTCCATTTTATCAGGGGATCCATATTTCGCAGTAATTTTTTTCACTTCCATAACTGTTATTTTCGGTTCCTGCTTTATTTAAGAAAAAAATTACAAAAATCGACCCAGAGAATTCAAAGAAATCAGTAAAAATATGCCCTGACGTGACGTTACTTAAAACGGAAGTGGGTTTTGACTCGGACTACAAAGATGCTAAACTCTGCGAATTGAGAAGCTCTTTTTGTATAAAACTTGTTTCCAGTAGTTTTTAGAATAATATAAGTTTATTTTCCAATTTAACAAATATAAAAATCATTTCTCGTTCTTTTTGTATTAGCTTCTTTATATCTGACGTGACGTTATTGACGTATTTTCATTTGGTAATTTTTAAGTGAAGAAAATTTTTCATAAATTATTCAACGCAACAAAAAAATCATTTTTAATTGTAGCTAAAATTTTGCGGAAAGAGTGGAATTGCTTAATGACTCTGAGAGCTGTAAATCGAAAAGAGAAAATGCACTGAAAAACTGGCCAAAACGTAAATTTGTACTTTCTAGCCCGATTTATCTCTATCTGTACAAAGGGAAGCTTTAAACTCATTAATTAAAAATAATTTGCATATTTACTTTTTCTAAATCAAGTAAGAATCAACTTTTAAGGAACTTTTAATTTTTCGGTCTTGGTAGACTTTTCTGCGGAAATGCCCATATTTCGATATTTCCTTAGTTCTACTTAATCGTATGTCCTTGACATTAGACCCATTATGCCACACCCACTTTATGCAGGTGCTTCCCACCCTCCTACTAATCACTGCCTGTTTTTGTTTCTTCTTTTCCTTTTGCAGGAGTCTCGCGGCAAGAGACCACTGAAAATTTGGGACAGTTGGCGAAATGTGCGTAAGGGCGTTGTAGTTGGTACTTTCGAGGAGCTCTTGGTTCGTGGCAAGGATAAATTGGGGGTTCCGGCTTCAGAACCAGTGCGTGTTGTTCTGGAGTGTGATGGAACCCAAATTGAGGATGGTGAATACTTTCGCACCCTGGCCAACAATACGGTTCTATTGCTGTTGAGGCAGGGTGAACGTTGGTATCCAACTGGCGTGGATGTCATAAAGGCTGGTAAGTAAAATTATTCCTTTTTTTTTCCTTTTTTTATTTTTTTTTTTGGTAAATGTTCAGTATGTAACCCTTACGCCCAAAAAATTATTTTTAAAAAAGCCTTCGATGGACCGCGAATTATCAAGAATTATCGTGCAGAAACTATTTCCCGGAAAGACATGGTTCTTTTTTAATTGAATTTTAAAGTTTGCGTTTTTGCCCATACAAAATATATGTTGATCGAATATGCTTTTCAAATTTGGTTTGATTTTAAATATAAATTTACTGAGCATTTTTTATTAGTTTGATATTTACCTTCTTTTTAATTGATTTGATTTTGATTTCCACTATGAAAATTACGCGTGACATTAGATAAAACTTTTCTGAACTCTTTTCCACACCACCAATATGAGGTAAAGTTCAAGGCGCGTTTTTTTTTATTGTGGTTTTCCCAGAAGGCCTAGTCCACATATACTAAACAATGTGAGATGGTCGCTGTAAAATTAATGTGATGTGTGTGTTAATGGACGTACAAATATAGTTCTACCATACACACCAGCACAGATGCTACGCTTATGATCATTTTCCATCTTCCACATCATCCTTCTCATTCTCCACATCCTCCACATCCTCCTCATCATCCTCTTCCATCTAGTTTTTTTAAACTTTATAAATGACGAAGACAGACAACGACTGTAAGAAAAAACATACACACCGCGCACACAGGATACGCTTGCTTATGAATCTACTTCTGAATCCTCCTGAGCGTCCTCCGCTTCCCTCTCTTCTTCGTCCTGTGTAGTTTGTTAGATGTGATGAATACACTACAGACGATTTTTTTTTTAAATTTTTTTTCCTGCGGCGCAAACCTACACTTTGTTTTCGTCTGTAGTGTATTATTAGCTTACCTCCGAGAAATGGACATCTTCATTAATTAAATTTTCCTTCGTTGGATCATAAAGACGTCCAATGGCCAGGAAAATCTCATGTATTCTCTCTCCGTGTGTTTTAAAAGACTTCAGAAAATTAATTAATCACTGAAGGACTACGAATTGAAAGTTTGCACATGATTCCACACTTGGGACAAATTTTTTCCAAAAGAATGACATTATGTTGCCATAAAAATTGGAGCAATTCGTCTGTGCTCATTTCCAAAAAGGAAGTACAATTATACTTGCACCCAGTACACACGTTCATTTTCACTAATAGTCAGCAATTACAGAGAAATTAATTACCCAATATAAATTATATTCTGAAAGCATATGTGATCAACATATATTTTGTATGGGTAAAAACGCAAACTTTAAAATTCAATTAAAAAAGAACCATGTCTTTCCGGGAAATAGTTTCTGCATGATAATTCTTGATAATTCGCGGTACATCGAAGGCTTTTTAAAAAAAAATTTTTGGGCGTAAGGGTTACATACTGAACATTTACCCCATTAAGAAAGAGATGGATGATAAAAAAAAAAATATTAACAAAGGGCAGGACGACGAGCCGAGTTCATTTCCGCTTGTCCGTCCGTCCGTCTTGTCTGTCCGTCTGTTTCTACGCGAACTAGTCTCTCAGTTTTAAAGCTATCGAGCTGAAATTTTGCACAGAGTCTTCTTTTTTTACTGCACGCAACTAATATGTCGGAACCGGCCGGATCGGATGACTATATCATATAGCTGCCATAGGAACGATCGGTCCAAAAAACTAGTTCTAGTGAGAAAAACTTTTTGTTTTCCATCGTAGCGTCACCTAATCTTGGTACTTATTAGTTTTATATATTTTCACACAATTCTGGAAAAATTTATCAAAATCGGATGACTATAGCATATAGCTGCCATATAAACGGTCGTTCAAAAAACTAGATCTAGTGAGAAAAACTTCTTTGTTTTCCATTGTAGCATCACCAATCGTGGTATATATTAGTTTTATATGCTTTCACATAATTCTGAAAAAATTTATCAAAATCGGATGACTATAGCATATAGCTGCCATATAAAGGGTCGGTCAAAAACTACTTCTAGTGAGAAAAACTTTTTTGTTTTCTATCGTAGCGTCCCCAATCTTGGTATATATAAGTTTTATAAGCTTTCACATAATTTTTGTAAAAAATTATCAAGATCGGATGACTATAGCATATAGCTGCCATACGAACGATCGGTCGGAAAATGTGTTTTACTAAGAAAAGTTTTTTATGGTATGAAATTTTGATTATCAACGATTTACAATTTTTAAATATCTGATATCTATATCCTATATACATTTGACCGGTTAAATCGGTTGGAGTAAAGTTTTTCAAGTGTATTAAAACTTCGGCACAGTCGAAGTTAGCTTTGACTTCTCGTTTAAAACCTCTTTTGGTCTTAATTGGTTCGAAGAGGTTTATTTCGATTTTGAAGGAGTTTTATGTGCTCCTCAAACTCATCAC
>JAEIFT010000732.1:0-98526 GCA_018904225.1 Lordiphosa mommai
TTAACTGTCGCGATGTTTGTAACGCTTATATAGAAGGAAGCATTTTCCGACCATATGAAGTATATATATTCTTGATCAGCATGACGAGCGGAGTTCATTTCCGTCTATCAATCCGTCCGCAAGTACCATCTCTATCCGTCCGTCTGTCTGTCCGCTCTGTTTCTATGCTATCTCTCCCTCAGTTTTGAAGCTATCTTGACCACACTTTGCAAAAAGTCTTTAAATACAATTACGCTGCACATTTGTCGGAATCGGCCGGATCGGATGACTATAGCATATAGCTGCCATAGGAACGATCGGTCCAAAAACTAGTTCTAATGAGAAAAACTTTTTTGTTTTCCATCGTAGCGTCACCAATCGTGGCACATATAAGTTTTATATACTTCTACACAATTCTGAAAAAATTTATCAAAATCGGATGACTATAGCATATAGCTGCCATATAAACGGTCGGTTCAAAAACTAGTTCTTTTGTTTTTCCATCGTAGCATCACCAATCATTGGCGATATAAGTTTCATATACTTTCACTCAATTCTGGAAAAAGTAGCAATGCCTATTGCCATAGGAACGATCGGTTCAAAAACTAATTCTAGTGAGAAAAACTTGTTTGTTATCAATGGTAGCGCATTTAAAACAGGGTATGTTAGCCTTCTATTTTCTAGCTCAATTGCTCCATCATCGAAACTTAAATGACAACACAAAAATCACAGATCCCCCTACGAGTCACTCTACTAATAACCTTTTAAGCTACCGCATAACAAGAATTTCACTCTTGCCACATGTTGTAATCTATTGCAAGCTCAAATAAAAATTTAGTAATTTTGATTTATGGTTTAAATTAATGTGTATAAGCTGTCACTTTTACACTAATGACAAACAAATCGGCTTATGACATAATAGCAAATAACTTGGACGTGTAATACAATTTGCTTCTTTTTTTTTTTTTTGCCTTATGGTTTGTTTTGATCTAGGCGTGATTTATAGGCCGCCAAGAAATATGCGGAAGCCTTAAATTTATATGGCAAATCTATACAAAATTTTATATGTATTATTAATAGATGTCTGTGGCGCTGTCTATGTCTGGTTTTTGGTGCCGGTAAGCTTAATGAACCAAAAAAAAAAGAATTCCAAATGATGAAAAACTTGTCGCCAGTGCCATAAATTAAGAGAGAGCTCTGGGCATTTCCAAAAATATTTTTATTTACATAATGATTGATCGTCCACTTGTTGCCAGTCTATTTCAAATCCATTTTTGCATGCTCCTGCGCCAGCTCTTAGAATGGGCTCCATCTCATATAAGTAGCTGCACACACACACACACACACAAATTTCAAACAAATTGGAAAAGTCAATCTAGACCGCACAATCGCACTTATGCAATCTCTCTGCTCAATCTCAGTGCGTGATGCGTGTGGGCGTTGCAATTAGAAGCAAAAAAAAATAGAAGAAAAAAAAGCCCCAACGTCATGTTCTTCAATTCGACGTCTCGTACGGCCAATCAGTCAGTGTGATCGTTGATCGCCTTAAGTTTTTTTTTTGGTCTACATTTCCGGCATTCGAGTACTTGGTTAATGTTGCTGGGCAACATGTTGCTCAGGCTTAGCAACATATGTCATTGACATTGACTGGTAGGCTGCCTTTTAAGGCTTTCTTTTAATTCCTTCTTCTTTCTCTCTGGCTTTGACTTTCGTTTTTGCAAATTACTACAAAATTGTCATCATAAACAGAGCAAAAGCAAGAGACTCGTTAAAAACTCAAAAGACATTTTAACGCACTTGAAAATAAAGAAAACAAACATTTTATTGTACAAGTAGTTTCAATTAAGTTATAAAATAAAACAAAAAAAACCGTACAAAAATATTTGCAAAAGTATTGCTCACTTTTTAATTACTTAAGTTTATGGTCGACTCCCCCTCGACTAATTGGCATTTTTATGTCAAAATGTAAAAAAAGAAAAAAAAACCTCATCTCACATTAAGCATACGCCATGTGGTCCGGTCTGGTATTTGTATGTGCGTATACGCGTTTTTGTCTGGGCCATGTTTACAATTTCTAAATACCAAAAAAAAAACGTTTCCAAAACGCTGCGCTTTTCTATGTTTTTCTTGCTTTTAGCCAAATTGCCAAATGCAACATTTGAATTCGCCAGGCGAGGCATTCAACACAGAAATTCAAAACAAAAACATAACAAGAAATTAACCAAATGCACAAAAAAAAAAGAAGGGAAAGTTAATTAACAAATGGTGAAGAGGAAATGCTCTTTGGTGGGCTGAATAAGCCAAATGAATGAAATTTTAAAAATATTTTTTTTGGCAGCTTTTTGAGGTATTCCAAAATAGAAGTTTATTCCTTAAGGCGGACTTCAAATAAGCAGATCTATTTATAAGTAGGTACAGGTCAAAATTTCGAGAAGCTTGTTAGGTTGAGGCATTAAATTAAAGGAATGCAAAAAAAAACCAATAAGCAAGGAGACACTTGGTTGGAGTTATTTAAACTTAAAAAACAAAATTTCTAGTATTAAAACAAAAAAAGGAATTATTTGGTTTTTTATTTAAATTTTAAATTTTTGTATTTTATATTACATTTTTTTTAAATTAAAAATGTTTTTAAATTTTATCTAGATTTTAAAAAAAAAATATTTTAAAAAAAAAATTTATTAAAAAAAATAAAAATATCAAAATCAAACTAAAATATTTTTTCTATGTCTACTCTTTATTTCTTAACTTTTTCTCTGATTTCCTATATATTAAATCTTAATTTTGGGTTATTTAAACTAAAAAAAATAATTAATTTGGTTTTAAATTTTTTGTATTTTATATTAAAAAAATTAATGTTTTGAAAAAAAATTTAATTAAAAAAAAATTTAATAATAACAAAATAATCAAACTAAAAATATTTTTCTATGTCTACTCTTTATTTCTTAACTTTGTCTCTGATACTTCCTATATATCAATGCCATTTGGTTGGAGTTATTTAAACTTAAAAAAATGACAAAAAAACTTCTAGTATTAAAACAAAACAAAAAAAATTATTTGCTTTTTTATTTAAATTTAAAATTTTTGTATTTTATATTACATTTTTTTAAATTAAAATTTTTTTTTAAATTTTATTTCACATTTAAAAAAAATATTTTTTGAAAAAAAAATTTTAATTAAAAAAAAAAAAAAAATATCAAAAAATCAAACTAAAATATTTTTCTATGTCTACTCTTTATTTCTTAACTTTTTCTCTGATTTCCTATATATTTAAATATATAATTATTTGGTAAAAAAAATTCATATTATTTAGTTATTTACCCATATTTCCAAAAAATTTTATTTCCTACGTATATGTACATCTAAAAATATTAAATTACAAACAAATAAAAATTCTAAGCCGATAATAAAATTGACCAATCTTTGGGTAAGTTTCACTATGTTTGTATTGTCTTCACTTTTGAAAAAAACTAATTTTGGTTAAAAATCGAAAATGTAAATTTTCGAAAATATTAATTTGCCAGTAAATAGGCTATAAGTTCCTGTAGGTTTTGAACATAACTTCAAAAAGCGCGATGATGTCTAAAAACTGTTAATTTAAAAAACAAAATTTCTAGTATTAAAATCAAAAAAAAAAGAATTATTTGGTTTTTTTTATTTTCTCTTTATTTCTTTACTTTTTCTCTGTTTTCCTATATATTAATGTAATTTTGGTAAAAAAAAAAATTCTTAAAATCAGTTCCTGTTGTTTTTAACATAACTTCAAAAAGCGCGATGATGTCTAAAAAATGTTAATGTAATAAATTTAAGGAAACATTAAATTTATGGAAATAGTTCAAACCCAAAATTTTTAATTTTTAAAAAAGTTATCTAAAATTGGTAAAAAAATCAATTTTCTCCACAAAAAAAAATAGAAGGCTAACATCGGTGTTTTTAAATACCCTTGCTTTGCAAAAGTTTTTCTCATAGAACTAGTTCTTAGACTGATCGTTTCTATGGCAATATGCTATAGTCATCCGATTTTGATCAATTTTTCCAGAATTGCGTAGAAGCATTCAAAACTAATATATACCACGTTGGTGTCCACGATGGAAAACAAAAAGTTTTTCTCACTAGAACTAGTTTTTGGGCCGACCGTTTATATGGCAGCTATATGCTATAGTCATCCGATATTAATAAATTTTTCCAAATTGCGTGGAAGCAAATAAAACTAATATTACCAGATTGGTGACGCTACATGGAAAACAAAAAGTTTTTCTCACTAGAACTAGTTTTTGGACCGATCGTTCCTATGGCAGCTATACGATATAGTCATCCGATCCGGCCGATTCCGACAAATGTGCCATTTAGACTTTTTGCAAAGTTTCAATATAGCTTCAAAATAAACAGACTGCAGAAATGAACTCACATCATGTGATCAAGAATATATATACTTTATGTGGTCGGAGATGCCTTTCGTTACAAACATCGTGACAATTTTAATGTACCCTCTGCGGTATAAAAACACCAATCGACACGAGCATTTGTTTTGGCGTTTATTAAATTATGCGGTATTCATCATCCATCATGTACATGTCACTTGATGATCTTGCAATATCAATTCAAGCACAAACTTTACCAAATTCGTTCTGCTTAAGTTCGATCAATGCACTCTTGTCTTGGAAAATAATAATAAATCATTGGACCAAAAAAATTCTTTGTCTGTTTTTGGCCAATTAAAAAAATTGTTGTTAAAAAAATGATGGTGTATTTTAACTTTCCCTTAATAATGTCAAATTGGCTAAAATACTTAATTTTATTCCGAACAACTTTCTTTAGAGCTTTTAGCGTTCAATAAAATGCAGCTACCTTTTTGGGGGAATACCCGTTCTTAATACAATTTTACTCATTTCATTCTTTAGCATTTTTATTTTGATTATTGTATACCTTATATACATTTATATAAAACTTCTTGCGTTGAAATGATATTTTCAATTAATGAACAGCGTGAGCTAATCAATAAACATTTGCATTTTATTGACCCGTTCGCCAAATACTAAATAAATTCACTCTCAATTGAAGCAATATTTTATTGACCCATTAGCAAAGCGCGAGCGACAGCCACAATAAAATTAGATTATGCATATTAATTTTAAATGTATAGAGAACACGATTGAAACGAGTTGAAAAACTGTTGAACATTGAAATAAAAGCACACACTTTTATACAGATAACCTCTACCTCGACTACTTGGAATTGATATTGCGAATGCCTCAAATAAATGACTAAAAAAAAAAGAAGCAAATTATGTAAAGCGATTTTCATTTCGGTTAGCACCTGGAATGTTTGCTCAAAATAAACAACAGAGAGTGAGAGAGAGAGAGAGGGAGAGCAAGATGAATGTCAGAAGTGCAGTGATTGAAAGCCAACTGCCTGGGAGAACACGATATTAAATTCCATTCCTCCCGGCAAAAGGTCACCAGTCAGCAGAAAGGAATCGGGCAGAAAGGAGCCTGGCAGGTAGCTGCATGACCATAACCATAAGCTTTTTATGCCGCTTGAGTGCATTGCCACCCCCCCCTCTCCCCTCCTACCACAAGCTTCACTTTATGAAGCTTATTAAAGCAGCTTTTGGCCTTGGTCTACGGTTCTGTTGCTGTTTCTGTGTGTGTGTGTGTGTTTGTACTTTGAGTGCAACTCAAATTGATAGCTTCAGTGCCAACTCATCGGATGCACACATCAGCCTTAATCAACCTGTAGGTGCTCTGCTCTCTCTCATAATAAGTAATCTTATAGTTGATTGTGCAGAATCCAGCTGATAATTCACCTTGGTAAATAGTGTATGCTAAGAGGGCAAGGGAACCTATCTATCTACTTTCTAAGCTGATAATGCTATCTACGCCTTTTTAGTAGGCACAAGACCTATATTTTATTTCCGGATTATGACGATTGAACAATGAAACTTTCGTCTTCTGCTTAAATATTTGGTATACCATTTAATCTGGCAACAAATATTTATAAATTTATTGCCTTAATCTGTGTAAATTGAGCTTTGTTTTTACTGAGGAATAAAATTGATAACACTAGGCAGCCTAACTTTTTCTGTTGCTTTGGCAAAAAATGTTTGTGGTATATTTTATTTATAAAAAATTCTTAAAATTTTAAAATTGACTAATGTATGAAAAAAAACAAAATGCAAATTCATACTAAGTCTCAAAACAGACGCAGCTTGCAGTGTATCAGTTTTTATACTATCTTGTTGTTGGAATGCTTTAGGAAAAATTTGTACAGTTTTATATTAGGAAAATTTTGGGATAATTTTTTTTAAATTTTGCTCATTTTGGTTATATAATTGGAACATCTCAGGCTTTTTCATGATTTGTTAAATTGGTAGGCATTTTTTTCTCAATTTTAAATAACAGATCTTTTTTAATGTTTTGATTATTTTATTTTATAGAGAACATTTTTAACTCTTAAACCGTCCTTGGGGTACATTTGCACCCCAAGAAACTTTCAACGCAAGACTGAGAAATACGTGGGTTGCTATTTATTTATTTATGGTCTAGGTCACTTCTAGCCATTTTGGGTTACTTGTTATTCCAAAAAGTTTGGACTTTTATCGATAAAAGCTCCATACAACTCTTTTATGTGTGAACAACGTTTGATATCGATTAACGATTAATCAAAAACTTAACTCGCCACAGAGAATAGGAAATTAACTCGTGAAAATTTTCGTGCAATCATTTTTCACAACTTTCGACGATTATAACGGATTAAAGGTATCAACGTGAACTTAAGTTTGCTATCTATGGCGACATGACAAAACCATCTGTGTATGGCGATGAAGCACTGAAAAATTGGTTTAAAAAATTCAATCGCGGGCGACGTCTCGCTCGAGGACGAAGGTCGTTAAAGGTCGTCCAGTCGTTGTGCCAGAAAATTCGTATGCCGTGCGCGCCCGAACTGATAATGCAATTGATCCGTATGTGAACTTATGCAAGACCGTGAGATAGATGCCATCCTTGGGCATTTCTTCTACCAGCATACATTCGATATTGCATGAACACCAGGGCGTAAAAAGGTTTGTTCTCGACAATCGCTCAAAAATAGGCTCGTGTGGATTGGTGCAAAGAATTTTTGAAAAAAATAATCGCGGTGTTTCAAAAGACGTTTATAAGATCTCTAGGTGACGAATCATGAATTTAGCCCGAAACAAAACAGCAATCGACCGTGGGTCTTCGAAGACGAGCCAAATCCAACGAAAGTTGTTCGTGGAAGAAGCACTGAAGCAAATGGTCACCTGTTTCTTCGGTAAAACTGGTCATGTGGCGACTGTTCCCTTGAGCAACGTAGGACGGTCAATTCCGAGTGGTACACCACAATTTGTTTGCCTGAAGTCGAAGAAATTCGAAAATGCGAGAGACATCTCTCACACACATCAGCTCACACCAGCGCCTTTTTGACCGCCCAAAACGTCGAATTGATGGGTCATCCGCCGTACAGCCCTGGCTTGGCACCCAATGACTTCTTTTTATTCCCGCACATGAAGGGAAAAATGCGTGGTCAACGATTTTCGTCGCCAGAAGATGCTGTTGAAGAGTTCAAAAACCATGTTTTGGAGGTGTCTCAATCGAGTGGAAAAAGTGCTTCGACAATTGGTTTGAGCGCATGTAAAAGTGTATAAATCTTGCTGGAGAATACTTTGAAAAACAATAAAACAATTTTGATCATAAATATTCGCGTTTTCATTATTAGGCCAGAAATATTTATAGCAACCTACGTAATTGTGAGGCTCGCTGGGCTGCATCTATCATTTTTTTAAGCATATGTTTGTTAAAATATATGTAAACGTTTGTAATACGTGTTTGGGGTACAATTGTACCCCAGTACAGCTACAGCTGCTATCTGCAAAACGACAATTACGCGAAAAGAAGACGTACGTCGTCTATTTTTGATGACTTCAATAATTGAGCAAATTTTTAGAGCTACGAAAGTCCAACAAGCGGTAGCTGTAAATGAAGCAATGTCAAATCAAAAAAAAAAAAAACAAGTAAGAAAGTCGGTCCAGCCCGACTATAATATACTCTGTACCTGTTTGTATGTAACTGATAACTGAGAGCGGCGCAGTCCCATTAAGATCCTGCCGCCAGCAAGGTCCAATTGGGAAATTACCAGTTAGCTATCGTCCTCTACTCTCTCTTTCTCGTAAGTTCTACCAATCGCTGTGGTATTGTTATTGTCGTTGGTTTTTATTTTCTTTTACGTATAGCTCTAATATCGTTCATTTGATCGAAAAACGATGTATGCCGGGACGATTCATAATAAGTAGTAATATATGTCATAGAATGTTCGAACTATCTATCTTTCAAAATTATTGGGGGTTATTTGGTTTTTTTTTTAATTTGCGGGGGAGTCAGTTTTCAGTACCTTACTTCACAGGGAGCAAATATAATGAAAAATATATTTTATTTTTGAATTTGATTGATTCTCATAAAAATGTAGTGGGGTACGATTTGTACCCCAAAGACGGTCCCACTTTAGTTTTGAGCATTGTTATTTTTGTTATTATTTTATGATGGAGTCATACTTTATTAAACTATATTTGAGAACAGAAGAAATGTTTTAAATGAAGAAATGGAAGGTACATAACTGGCGTTTCCATCAATCCCAGTCATAAAATTGTCTTAGTCATACTTCGGTTAGATGGATCAAGCTTAAAATTCCTGGTTGTGATGCAAATTTGATGAATAATTAATTTTCGAACTGATTTAGTCATCATTTGTCCAATAATGGAAAATACATAAAATTTGTGTGTGTGTCATTGTATATTCATTAATTTCAATTATACAACAAAAGGGTATTGAAGTTGACAAAAAAACCTACAACTGTGTCAAGTCAATTAGGGCAATTAAATGGGCCAGACCCTCATAACGGAAAGTTTAGCCACCCCTGATCATTGAATGCAGTCGTAGCAGCAGCTGTTGGAACCTGGAAAGACTGGTTCTTCTTCGCGCTGCTGCCATCTACCTGTGTGTCCTAAAGCGGCGGCGGCTTTGGCCCAATTACAGGCCGGAAAGTGAAACTGAATCGAGGTGGATCCTCCATACAATTTACGAGTCCCGGCATTGTGCCAAATTGGCTTGTTAACAAATTGGCTGCTGCTGCTGCTGCTGGTTTTCGCAACACGTTTCATAATAACTGACTTCTGATGGACTCTCAGGGTGGGCCACATTACGGCTTATGGCGCAATCAAAATAAGATCGAGCTAGTCGTGGCATTGATTCATATTCATTTCATATTGAAAGGTTCAAGGTGAGGCATTTTGGATTCTAATGTCAAAAAAACTGATTGCACTGATCAAGCAAAAACCTGATAATGCGAGGGTAGCTCCACAATACAAAAATGTTTTAAAGCAAAGCTAACAAGCAGCTCTCGTTAACTCTTATGGAGAACGTTATACATTTTTATGACTTGTGAGTGTAGTGTGTGTGTGAGTGCCCACCCAGTTAACTCACCTGATCAAGGCAGCGACATCCAAATGATTACCATTATCGCTCCTCGGCCATACTGATGCTGAGGCTGGCGAGGCACACGTTTCAACTGAACGGATTCGTGTGTCATCCACCTACTCCAATCTGTAGCTTTAGTTGCTTCTTGCACATTATCATCATCATCGCTGTAGCTGTAATCATCATCATCATCATCATCCTCATCGTATGCATCTTCATGATCTGCCAGCTCATTATTAGTTGTATTTAAATCAAGTCGCCGCCTTAGCGCATTCTCCATAAGGCGGTAGTCTAATGAGTTCTTGGGTACAGATTTTGTTTAGTTTTCCTTGCAATACAGCAGCAGCCATGGTTAAGCCCAGAAAGGCACTGAGTAAGCCAAATAGTTTACTCATTTTCAAAGTTTTTAAAAGAATTAATTTTGGGTATTTTTTTTGGATAATTTGAAATTTTTTTTTATGAATTTAAACTCATCATATTTTTTCTGTAAATTAAATAAAATAAAATTTTTATTATATTTTTGTATAATTTATTTAGACTCAGAAAAATTTATATTTTTTTATGTTTAAATGTATCCATTAGGACTGGATTATAATATCCTTTTTTAATATATAAATATATATTTTTAAATAGATTCCATTGAGCTGTTAAACGACTAAAATATATGAAAATGTATATTATAATGTCCCTTTTAAAAAGGTAATATTATAGTTCTATTCAAGTGGATTTTCGGGGATAATATTTTTCGTGTACTCTTTATTCTAAACACTATTTTTAGATTTAATAATTTTTTTATTTCAGTTAATTTATTTAGTTCACTCACATCTAAAGAAAGGTTTTATGTTGGTAATTTTGTGTCTTATTTTGAAGTTTTCATTGTATTATGCACTTTTCATAGTTTTGTTTTTAAAATTAATTGGTTTTATTTTGGTTATTTTAAACATTTTTTATATATTTTATTAGTAATGTTTAATTTTCACTATTTTTATTTATTTATTTTGGTTTAGTAGGTTATTTGAGGACATTTCTAATGTTCAATTAGCGAGACTTGCAGGCTCAGGCTTTATTCAGGATAATAACCTAACATTTTCTGTCATAACAGATTAAGATATTCCTATAGAATCAGTAAGTTAACATTTGAAAAACCAGACGAGACTCAATATTTTTATGTTGGATGTCGTTTCTAGGTATTGTAAATTTTGTGGTTAAACAATTCTTATTTGAAATCAAAACAAAACAAACAAATATGGAAAATCTCTAGAGATTTCTGTATCGCATCCAATATAACACATGCACCAGTAAATATTGACTCAACGATTGCTCAAACTGTTATTTCACTTGTCTGAAATCTCTATGAGATGGCTAAAAATACTCAGGAAGTTTTGTGTAAAAACTCATATGAGAGTTTTGATAGGATTTACACTAAAATTTGACACATTTGAATTTCTCAGATTGACTTTTACACTATCTGAGCAACTCATATGAAAAGTCAGACAAGTAAAAATACAGCTTAAGTCAACACCATTTTCACTCAGAAATTATTATGCTATTGTCATTTTTCTCTCTGAGTTATTTTTTGACAATGTTTTCTATGGGTTCTATAATTTTGTGTAAAGTATCTTCATTATACAAAATTGGGAGGCTGGGCAAATTTCATCTCTAATACTCATTATTCCATAAATTCATGGAATAATCAAAAAGTAAATGGGCATTTCCATTATGTCGAACGGGACCGTCGAACACTTATGTAGTGAAAAAAGTGTAGGCAACCTAAATGCTCTTTGTGGCCCTTTAATTAATGCTAAGCTTAATTTTATAAATTTTTACTTATCAAGATATTGCAAAAAAAAAACAAGGCAGTCACAGGGACAAAAGCAGAACAATTAACAAGCCGATTTCAGCGAATCCTGAGGCAGTATTTTAATATGATAAAATATAAGAATGTTGCGCATTTGATTTTCCCAAAAAAACCTTATACTTTTTTTTTTTAAAATTAAATTTTAAGCCATTTTGCACGGGACATGTCGCACGGGACATTTTTATCTATCTTATCTATGTTATTTCAGTTACTCTTTTGACAATAGAATACTAAACAAGCAGTAAAAATGTTTTTAGGTCAATAAAAGGTTTTAATGTATTTATTTATATAATAACTAAAATCAAAAAAAAATTTTTATCAAATAATAGAAGCAGTAATGGATTTTTTTAAATTACTTAAACATCATTATTTCCAAGTGAAAATAAATTTTTCAAATTTTTACTTTCCTACATTTTTAAAATTTATTTCCTATTTGGTTTTTTTAAATTAATATTTATGCCGAAAACTTTTAAGCTGTTTTTATGACTTTTTTTATATATATATATATAGTCTTCACAAAACATTATTTCAAATAATATTTGGCAGTTTCTTGCCTCATTTTTAATGGCACACGCCTCTTTTTTTTCCCCATTTCTTAGACAGCTGTGCGTAATCATCACAAAAATTTGTCAGAAATTGCCCAAGAGATTTAGGAAAATGAGGAAAAGAGGAAATTGTTCAATTCATTTTTTTTATTGCTAGCATTTGTTGGCTGTTGTCTGCTTTTTCGAAACCAAAGAAAATTGAAATAGGTTTGTTCATTTTTTTTTTTTGAGTCAAAGCAATTGGAAATACGCATCAAATATAATACTAATGATTTTTTTATCGCTTGCTTTCAGGCGATCATCAAGTTCAAGACTGAATGTATGAAATTTTTTTCAATAGTAATGAATTATTAGTTTTCTTATCTTTCTCAACAATTGTTTTGCATTGTACAAATTAAAAGTGGGGTAAAAAATGAAACTTACTAAAAATATCGGCAACATTTTAATGTTAGTGTTATGAATGCTGGGCTGATGAGTGCTGCTACAAAAAATTAACGTAATAACTTTTTGTTCTATTTGGTTAAACGTTTACATTCTTTGTTTTTAATTTCACTGATTGATTTTTTAATTTAAAAATAGGGCATTAAGATTTTTTATGCAAGGGAGGGAATTGGTTCCAGCTCTTAAAATAATTTATGTAAATTTAATTAAAAAGGTTGTTTAAGTTTATTAATCGGGATTGATACGACCAAGGCAGCGAACCGGTCTTGAACTGATCCTTGTAGAACCAGTTCTGTTCAGGTTTCTTGTTTTAAGAGCTTATCGGGATTGTCCTTAGACTATTACTGAGAACTTAATGCGATCAGAACGATCCTTCTACTAATACGAATAAAGTGAATTCATAAAGTTACCACGAATCCCGAGCTTATTTAATCAATTCAACTGAAAATCCAGCCTCCTACGGACATTCATACTATTAATGTATGATCAATGAACATATATCCCGTTACGGTCTAAAATTATGTATGTTTTTCGAAATGGAAAATATCGTTATATAAATTAAAATTTTGGATTTGGATTGAATTTTAAAAAGTATATTTAAACTTGCTACTTAATTCAAAGTTAAATCTTAAAGCTAGTTAGAAAGTTTTGAATCTAATTTTTTTTGATTTTTTTTCTTAAAATTTACTATAGTTTGTAAATTTAGAACTTTCCAAAACTGATTAAATCGTCAATTGTAAATCTTTTTATTGAATTAAATATTTTTTTTATTGTTTTTTTTTTTAATTGAGCGATCATCTGTATTAAAAAAAAAAGAAATTTTATTTTAAACAAAAGTCTTATTTAATTAGCACAGTACATTAATTCAGAATGTAAATTTTTCGATTGATTGTAAGCCAAGGTCCCACTGGTAAAAAACGCTAGTTTACAAATTAAACCAAATTTTGCGATCCCGAGCATTTGAAAACCGATCCCTCTTAACAAAAGTCAAACCCATAAATTTTGATGAGCAATTTCAAGAAATCGCGAAAAAGCTAGATTTTTGAGTGGAAAAATGTTTAGAAAAATTTAGAAATTTAGAAAATGTGGTCATAAAATGCACTGTGGTGCACTAATAGATCTGTCTTTGATGACCAGAAAATTTTTTATTTTTTATATTTTTTTCTTGCTAAAAATGGCACGTAAAATCTAGATTTTTTCTCAAAACTGACGATTTAAAGCAGAGAGTATGAATGATTAATGACACATTAAAATTTCTTCCAAAAAAAATTTATCCGTTTTAAAATCAACAAAGTATTACTAAAGATATGCACATTTTTTAAAATCTATTTTTCTTCCCAATCGAAAATCTAGCTTTTTGCGATTTCTACAAAAAAGGTACCACATAAAAATGTTTGGCCTTGCTTTCAGACTCAACAGACGGTTTTAAACAGGATCGGCTTTCAAATGGGATCGAAAATGCTGTAAACAGGTGTAATTTCCGCACATTTTTTTTTTTTCAAAATTTCTCTAAATAGTCATTATTCAAGACTTAAAATAAAACTATTTAATCACACGCAAAAAAATTTGCTCAAATAGAACAGAAAAATTCTCAAAATTCCCAAAATATGGGCAAATTATTTGCCTGTGGTACGTTAGGGTAATATAGTGCCTTGGTAGGCTGTAAAATTGTATTTTCTCTAGTCTAATCCAAAATTTATAACTTCTTTCGTCTGGCACATAAGAAGATGCTAAAGGGTTGTCAACTTTCACAAAGAATAGAATGCGTAAAGTTTTCCAATGGATTTTACACAAGCTGAAAGTTCAGTTCAGTACGGCCCTGATCTACTTCGAGATATATTTCAGTATTAAGTTCGCACAGAATATATTCAAGAATTCTGCACTAAGAAAATTGCACTAAATTTTTTGTTTTCAGGAAGTGCTAAAATAAATTTTTAACAGAAAAAATCTTAGAATTTCTAAATTTGGATTTGAGTGGAATAAATAACATTTACTAGCCCAATTCGGTCTACAACCTTCCCGATCAAATGTGAGAAAAAGCCTAGATATTTTGAAATTTGGAAGGTACTCAGCCCCCAGAGAGCCTCCTAGCAAAATGCCTCACTTGAAATGTCGTTCTTTATTTATTGACTGAAAACCAAAGTTTTAGCTTGAGTGCTTTTTTTCACGGAAAAGTACCCTTGTAGGTGACAAATTTTTTTATTTGGTTATTAGGCACAAAAAGTCTTACACTCTACCAGGTCACTTCACAGATCACTACTTTTCAAGTTTGGCATTGCAAAATTCAAGTAAAAAATACTTCATAATTTTTTCATATTTAGCTTTTGTTTTTTTTTTGTTCACAATTAATAAATCAATGCAGATTTTTCTTTCAAGCACGTTTCGATTAAGGTTAATTCAATTCATTATTTTATATATTCTTATCTGCATGTTATTTAATTAATACACTTTGTAGCTTTGATTTAATTGATGAAATTTGTATATAACAATTGGCACATAGTTGTGATAAGCATTTATGTACAATATATTCTTTTGGGTTTTGTATTTTACAGATTTTTTTTTTTATTTATTGAAGGTTTAAGATATTTTCAAGAATTGTTAAAATTCCATAAAATATTTCAGATTTGTTTATTAAATTATTTGGACATCTTTTTAAAGCACTTTTTTAACTTTTTATAATAATTTCTTTTGATCCGAAATTTTATGAAAATTGACTCACTTTTAATTTCACAATATTGAATATTTTTTGTAATTTTTTATTGGGCGGAAAAAATTTTCTTTTTTATTATGCGGGACAAACGCGCTGCGAGCGATGTGAACGCGACAAATGCTGCCGAGAGTCTGAGGGAATAGGAGCCGTAGCCGGAGCCGCCAGCTGCCAACCGGCAAAACGATGGCAAACAAAAGCTCTCGGCAAATCGGGCTGCTGAGCAAACGATCGTCCGTCTGGGTGGTGTGCGTGAGAGGCATAACGTAAACGCAAGCATGCTTGTGCCTTCTTTCTACATTGTGGGCAGGGTTAGGATCCCCAACCGGCTCTCTCTATCATTCTTCTCTCTCTCTCTCTTTTAAAATGCGTGAATCATAACAGTAGCCCAGAATCAAATGCAAATTTCCATGTCAAATGCAACGTAAATGACTCATGCTCACCGAAAAAAAAAAAAGAACATAAATATTTTCCAAAGTGTCATCGATACCTACCACACACACTTATGGAAGTGAAACTGGAACTGACATCATCCCAGTCTAGATTTCACCTAATAAAACTGCACGCAGGTCTTTATCTTAAGGCGACAATTAAAGTGATTTATTTAAGACTACGCCAAGTTATACGATTTGCTATGCAAATATTCCACCAAGACCATTCGCCGACTCTTGGGAGACTTGGCTTGGCTATCTGATTAGCATGTGGAAAAGCAAGGAAAGAAAAAAGTCAAGAAAAAAAAATTAACAAATACTACATACATAGTAGTTCATGTTTGACATGTGTTTATGGTGCAGAAGCAACAGCGAAGTCAATGATAACAATTTGCCTTTCCAGTTCTACTCATCAAATGTTTCCATTGATGATCCTACTCATTCCACTCAAGAAAATCGACGGGAATATCGAATGCAAATTCAATGAATCGAGAGCATAATGAGAGGTATCGATCTGGAGGTTCAAACTCGTTAAAATTAATCGAACCCTTAATTTGAATTTGAACCTTAGTTCATAAAACATTTTTAACTACTCTTTAGCATTTTCCAAACTTTTAATGTTTGCTTTCTATAGTAAATAACATAAAAACGCTTATATTTCGAAATCATAAATTAATCACGTGATGTTTGGAGAATTTTAAAATATTCGCGCAATTCATTCATGTCCCATGCGACATGTCCCGTGCGACAGTGCTTAAAAATGAATTAAAAAAAATGTATAAGGTTTTTTTTGGGTAATATCAAAACCAACCATTAAAAAGTGACTTTAATGCCCAACATTATCAAATTTAATATATGGAATATACCTAAGTGTTCCACAAATCGCTTCCGACCAAAAAACGACCCAATTCCCATACGATTTGGGACGTTGTTGGGTCTAAGCGCTTTTAGAAAACATGGGATTGCCTCAGTTTTCGCTAAAAACGGCTTTTCAATTGTTGGACGCGACAACCACTTCTGTTTTTGTCTTGGTATTTTACAATTATCTAGAGAAGTAAAAGTGCTCAAAATCAACTTTAGCACCAATTATAGGGCTTACTAAGAGCTATATGGTCTGTCAAAACGAAAATTCGTATTATTTTGACTTTTCTTTCACTTCGAAAGTGTTCGACAGTCCCGTTCGACATAATGTAAATGCTCATTTGTTCTTAAATGAGACTTAAGAAATTTGTTTAAGCCGCAACTTTTTATTACAAAAATATGATAGGTTTGACTGAAGGCTTGGTAAGTCATTAGGTAAAAAGATTAGTTTCAAGGTCCGGTTCTGAGGGGTCCAAAATATCCGAACCAATCCAGTTTTGTGTGATTCAGTTCTGGGTTCAAAAAATGAACTGTCTTGAACCTAAAACAAGAACCAATAAACTTAATCGTTCAGTAAGTTTAGAAATGCTCACAAATCCACCCAAACCAAATAGAAAAAGTGTTTTTATACTCTTGCAAAGTGTATCCTGACTATATGGTATAACTGTCCTAGAACTGATTAGTCTGAAAAACATGAAAAATAGGAGCTAACATCGGCTACGCCGATGTTTTATATCCGTGCAGTTTTGAAAGTCGCTACCATTGATAACCAAAAGTTTTCTCATAGAACTATTTTTTTGACCGATCGTTATGGCAGCTATATGCTACAGTCATCCGATTTTGATAATTTTTTCCAGAATTTATGTGAAGGATATAAAAACTAATATATACCACGATTGGTGACGCTACGATGGAAAACAAAAAGTTTTTCCCACTAGAACTAGTTTTTGAACCGACCGTTTATGGCAGCTATATGCTATAGTCATCCGATTTTGATGAATTTTTCTTAATTATGTGAAAGCAAATAAAACTAATAAATACCAAGTTTGGTGACGCTACGATGGAAAACAAAAAAAGTTTTTCTCACTAGAACTAGTTTTACTGACTGTTCTGTGGCAGCTATATGCTAGAGTCATCCGATTTTGATAAATTTTCCAGAATTGTGTAAAGGATATAAAACTAATATATACCAAGTTTTATGACGCTACAAATGAAAACCAAAAAGTTTTTCTCACTAGAACTAGTTTATGGACCGATCGTACCTATGGCAGCTATATGATATAGTCATCCGATCCGGCCGATTCCGACAAATGTGCAGCCTATGTGGATTTAAAGACTTTTTGCAAAGTTTGGTCAAGATAGCTTTAAAACTGAGGGAGGAGATAGCATAGAAACAGACGGACGGACAGACGGACACGGACCGACGGACAGACGGACAGACGGAGATAAAGACTCGAGCTGATCAAGAATATATATACTTTATGGGGTCGGAAATGCTTTCTACTATGCGTTACAAACATCGTGACGAATTTAATATACCTCTGCAAGGTATAAAAACATTATTTGATAGCTTATGATGTAGTTGTATGAGATTTACATATAATATTCAATATCCAACCCAAAAACAAAGTATAATTGTATTTATAATTTTTACTTTTCTTTCGGATCGGAGAATGTATCAAAATATGGGTTAACCTGCATAATCGCGTACTCTATTTTGATTTCCGACCCATGGTTTCTCCATTGATCAACTTACACCAGACACTATTAATAATGATATCCTTTTTTTTTACACCTTTTGTCCTAATTTTGATTTCAAATTTTCCCCTTCATTTTCTCTATGTATGTATTGTTTAAAAGGATTATTAAACCAAAATGTAATTGTATTACAAAGAGGAAACTTTATAACACATTTTCACACTTCAAAAAGATTGTCAACATAAACGTCAGATCAACTCGGATCAGACCACATATGCAAATTTCTTAATGTGGGCGTTTATATGTGCATATCTTTGGGGTTTAGGTAGCGGAGACACATATTTGAGTTTGGCGCATTGCCTGCCAGAGAAAGACCTTAAAACCTATTAAAGATTATTGGGCCTGGTGCGAAGTCAACAACGCCCACTCGCACGCCCATTTTTTATTTATGTATTGTTTTTTTTTTTGTTGCGCAACAATGTGTTTAGGGGAGGAACAGGAAGAATAGGAAGTCCAGATACTCTCTCCTATGAAACGGGCTTGTGGATCTAGAGCAGTAGTTGACATTCCACATCCATTTAGTAAAATGAAAAAAATTATGCAAAAATCGGAATAGATTCTCTTAGGGAATATATGAATGCTGGAATTGATCGAAGGGCTAGTCTAAATTTCAATGTTTAATAAAATGGCGACAATAAAAAATAATCAATTTTTCGAACAAAATTTTCAATAAAAATGGTTTGAAAAAATAGAAACAATAATCGGATATTTTAATCCTTAAAATCAATCCCCGTAGAATATATCTAAGAAGATATATGATGCGCTAATTACAATAAACTCAATCGATTAATAAGCTCGACAGTTTTCGTTCTGCTATAAAAACCAAAATTTTAACATATTTAAGCCGGAGTCTAGCTTAATTTATGTTTTTTCTTGATTGGGCGGGTGGTGGGCTGCTATTTTTCCTGGGGTTTGAACGTATCAAGCTTTAGTTTTATGTAGCGGGGCCCACTTGAACGTACTGCACATTGTACGTTAATGTTCATTATAGAAGGAACAAGGGATTTTCCAGGAAATGAAGGCTAAGATGAGTTTGACATTATTTGATTGAGTAATGATAATAGCGTAAGTCACAAATTACTTATAAATGACAGCATAATGAGCAAAAAAACTTTTACTTTCGTCAGGGTGAAGCTCCACAACACAACAGCTTAGTTGGTCTGAGAAAACTTTACGAACAGCACGAACAAAAATATTTTCACCACCCATCAAATTCTTCAAATTAAACTATGTGATGATTACATAAGTGATGAAAAACTTTAAAAAATTTAGATTTTTTTCAAAGTCTGTATCCGAATAGTAGAATATACTAATCAAACTTTGGTTTCGCATCCAGTGTGCCCCAAATGGCAATACCCCTGGTTTTTTTTCCTTCATCTCATACCTATAACAGTTTCCCTATTTCCCCATAAAGTCTGGTATAATTCTCTTTAACTTGCTTACAAAACCATTAGACCCGTTTTCTTTCGACTGCAAGGGCATTCACAATGTGTCTTTGTACATAATTTGTTAGGTCGTGGAACCATATTTTGTCAGGCCCAGAGACAGAGTTAGTGACTGATTGACGGTAGCGTTGAAAGGTCTGGTCCATCAACACTCCAGAACTCTAGAAATGAAATGCATACATAACTCGTACATATATGCAGATCGTCGTCTTGTGGCTCACGGCCACTTGACAGAGATCATTAATAAGATTTATGCGCTATTAGCGAAACCAGCCAGAGGCCATAAATAAGACAAGAACGTGAAGCATTGGAGAGGAACGTCTCCAAGCTCCAAGCCCCCGTTGACAGAAGTGCGCCTGACTTTGTGTCGGACATCTGGAGTTCTGGGTAGCTGTGGAATGACACGTTGGCAACAGCGTATGCAAGTTGTGCGGGATAAGCTTATTTGTAATTAGACTTTATCTAAGTCCGTAATGGCGTCAACGGTGTTGCCAAGTTTTGGTCTACATGTGACATTTGTGTTTTTTATAAAGCAAATTAAATGCAATTTCTAATTATAAATACAGAGACAAAGGAAAATAAATCAATAAATTTCCAAGAATTGTTTTATTTATCAGCCAAGATACATTTTTTGTGATTTTAAGTGGGTCAAAAATATTGTGAATAAATTTTTGCCTTAGCAGGTGTTCTGGGAAAAATAGTCTAAGGATGAATCATTGAGACAACAAAAATATTTCTTGGAAAACAGTTTATTGTTTTTTTTTCACTTGACAACCAATTTGAGGGCTATATTTAGTTGTCAGTTAACCTGAATAAGCCCGAAATAATTCACAAAAAATTAACAAAATATAAAAGAGTTAGCAATATTCATTGGAATGCTTTTAGACTAAAAATTATTCGTTTTAATTAGATCTTCAGACTGATTTTAAAAGTTTCATTTGATACATTGCATTTAATTATCGAGATTGTTGTTTCCTGGCTATGGTTGTTTTAAAAATTCATTTGTGTGCGTTTTTGCGTAATTATATGGTCACACTACAAATTTCACATAAATATGTAGATTGCTATTTATTAAAAACGAACTTTGCAGGTTGAAAAGTGTTTCATTTTTTTATTCAAAATATACATCTTGATGTTCAATACACTTTGGCATTCGTTTCAACCAATTTTCAAAGCACTTTGTGCAGTTCGATGGAGTTTTAATGCATCAACTACTTAGTCTTATGTTGCAAATTAAAGGCAACTTGGTACCTCCTGTCGAATCAGGACTATTTTGGTCGCTTAAAAATCCTTTTGCCAGTGCCGATGTATGAGAGCTTGCTTGCATTTGTTTCTTTTTGTATAATTTGCGAACTTTACCGAACACTTGTGGCAAACAAATGGTTGTATATCAATAAGAAATTAGTGCTATAAGCTGAATTAGTGCCACTGTAAAAACAGGCTACCGGATTTGGAAATCGATTTTTATGTGGTTTCCGGCTCCCATGCAAAAATCGTAATTCTTTACCTGTGTAGATGTTATGCACAGCTTTTGAATCACCGAGAGGGTAATTTTTGAGCATTTTCTTACACCAATCGATTTTGTCTGATTTTTAAAGATTAAGATTTAAATAAACCCTGAAATCTGCGAGAAGTTGAAACCAATGACTTAATTTATTCAAAGAAAGGTCGAGAAGATCATCTACTTATAAGTTTATAAAACTTTAAAACATCATTTTGTACATTGAACTCAAAATATGAAACAAAAAAATCCTGATCTCTGTAATTTTGATATCGAGTGTGCGATGGTGCAGTGCAGCTAAGAGGTATTTCCAACAAACAAAAGTATCATCTTAGAGGAAGCAAAGCGTGACATTACAAAACTTTTGTTAAATGGTCACAATGCGCTAAGATGTATTTCGACAAGGTTAAAGATGGCATTTGCATTCGTGTTCTGCGCAAGGTCCAAAATTCGATTCTTATACAAAGCATAGCTGACATAAAAGTTTTTTCTTTGGATTTCATAAAGAAATAAAAAGCTTTCGAGCCGATTGTCAAAATTGCTTTTCAGGAAAAAGATAGACATCTTAATGATTATAGTGTAAATTTCTACATAAAGTTGAGCTTATCGTTGACTTGGTTGGAATGATAGAACAAGGTTTGTTACAAATTCAAGACTACCAAACTAAGTAAGACAGATCCATCAGTAGCGCAAATAGGTTCTTTAGACATTAAGACCATGACCCAAGGCCGAGCTAATGCGAAGATAATGTGAACCGAACCGATTTGATTCTATGGGGTTTACGTCTGGACCGCTTTTCTGACTTGGTGTTTATATTGAAAATCTAAAATCCCATGTGTTCTAGGCATTTGTATCGCGCCCCTGTAAAAACCCCCGCCTACTTTGTATAACAAATCAACTTCTGAAAACAAATTCTTATTGGGATTAATATTCTTGATTTTCAAACAAAAAAATCCCTAATGATTTGTATGCTTTGATTAGAAACGAATAACATTCGAGAATAATCGTTATGCTTGAGTAAATAAAATAAAACTCGAAATAAAACATCATCAATGTTTTTCAAATAAAACTCGACAAGTAACTAATTATTTTTGATTTTTATAAATAAAATCAGTCAAAATTATTATTAACGATGAAAAAAAATAAAAATCTTCAATAATTAATAGCGAATGATTTTTAAATAAAAATTGAAAATATCAAATCATTGCCTATCTGAGAATTTGAACCGAAAATATTGGCTTCACAATCGGCAGAAAATTTTTAAGTGAATTCTTCATATTTATTTATCTAATCATTTTTAAAAAAATAACGATTATTTTCGGTCCCTGATCAAAACATCTTTTATTTTCAGTGTACTACGTCCTTGTACTGGCACACCAGAAAGATTGTTCAGATAAGAAAGAAAGACACTGAACCAGATTTATAAACGAAACGAGTGCTATGTCGGTAGCTAAGAGGTGCCCAACGCCTATGCTCACAGTGCTCTTGTGTGGTTGCTTAACTCGCCGCTATAGCGCGAGCATACGAATTAATAGACAGACCTCTTCTGGGCAACTGAGAGACTAGATCGCGTAGAAACAGACAGACGGACGGACGGGAAAACGGAATTGAACTCAACTTGTCGTTTTGATCAAGAATATATATAGTTTATGGGGTCGAAAATGAATATTTCTATGCGTTACAAACTTCTGGGCAAAATTAATATACACCTTGCAAGTGTATAAAAAGAGGATTCTTTATAAAGGATCTTTCATCCATTTGTGAAGATGGTAAAATTGTTCCCTTCTCGTTTCCAGATTCTCTCCTCCTTGGAAATAAGGTAACGGCCAACCAAATCTGAATCAATATTTTTAATTCTTAAAGATTTGGTATTCAAAAAATCGACATTTTGGGGTCCCGAAGTAACTAAAACTTTGTACCATTTTTTAAAATATTTTCAACCGTACTGTTGACACGTTTATTTCTTGAACTGAGTACGAAAAACTTGAGTTTTTTTTTGATTGATGTTAATAATTGTTTATTAAGATTTGGACTTCACGCGAAAGATAAAATTTGTTTGAGGAAACAGCTCTCAATGACTTATCCAACACTATCCACCATTTATGGAGAAAATTCAATACTTTATTCCCTTCAATTTTGGCGCACTGACCACAAAAGAAAAACGACCCAAAAACAACAACAACAAAAACTTTGCAAACATAAAACAAATTAACACTTGCGCTTATGGCCAAAAATAAAGCAATTCATTTAACTGAATTGCCCACGCAGAATGCAAAAAAACCGCAAAAAAAAACCCAGAAAATGTTATACTAAAAAGACAGCGCTGACATCTTGCTGCTTACCCTCCTCCTTCTGCACCCACTTCATCACATGCCTCACTGCACAGTTGGCAACTTGTTACGCATAGAGTCACCCCATCCATTCCCCCCAATCTCAGCCAGACAGACAGACAGCTAGCCAGCCAGCATATGTATGTTTGTATGTATACTTGAATATATCATCATTAAGTTTTTGTGTTCGCTGTGGTCGTCATCGTTTTGCTTTTGTCGCCATTCTGTCTCGATTTTTGCAACTATTTAATATGCCAACATTTTTCTTGGCACAGTTTCGATCGACCAACCCAACCACCAGCTGGCTTAGCTGGCTATTTTGCCTACCTCTGGCAATTTGTCTTGCCAAAAGCCCAAAAATGTTGGCTTATCGTGACCAATGTGGCCTATAAATTTCACCCTCTTAAGCAGAGCCTTGATAATTTGTTTATTGTTTGCACAGGAAGTGAGTTATGCCATTTTGATGAGATGAGAGGGGAAATCGACAAATCTTTGTCACATTTACACACACACAGTTTGAGGGTAAACAAACAAACATGAAAAAACCAATGCAGGTCACCGTCCCAGACACTTTTCCACTTTCACTAATTGTCTATTCTGTAGCTCAATCGGAAAAAAAAATACAAAACAAAACGAAACAAAACCGCAGACAGCAAATGGTGAACGTGCCCGAGGCGGCAACAAGTCAATAGAAAGAGACAAAAATGATTGCACATAAGTTCTTCTTATTCGAAAGTAATCTTCAAGTTAAGCTCCAAAGTGATCAATGAATTGATCTTATCATCTTTAAATTACTTTACTTCATTTTAATCCACAATCAATAAAATGATCGTAGCTAAGAAATTGAAGTGATTATTGGGTAAACAAATCGTTTAAAATGACGTTTGGAATACGAAAGTTGCCTTTTATCTTTCGGGAATAACCAGGTTTACTTTGACATTTTCAATGATAAATTTACATGCAGTTTCTGAACTTATTCTTTTTAAGACTTTAGCAACAATTAACAACGAGAAGGCAAAGCTAACTTCGACTGTGCCGAAGTTTTAATACACTTGAAAAACTTTACTCCAACTGATTTAATCGGTAAAATATATATAGGATATAGATATCAGATATTTAAAATTTTTAAATCATTGATAATAAAAATTTGATACCATAAAAAAAACTTTTCTTAGTAAAACACATTTTCCGACCGATCGGTCCTATGGCAGCTATATGCTATAGTCATCCGATTTTGATAAATTTTTTCAAAATGATGTGAAAGCATATAAAACTAATATATACCAAGATTGGGGACGCTACGATAGAACACAAAAAAGTTTTTCTCACTAGAAGTAGTTTTTTGACCGACCGTTCCTATGGCAGCTATATGCTATAGTGATCCGATTTTGATCAATTTTTCGTGTATTATATGAAAGCATATAAAAGTAACATATACCAAGATAAGTGACGTTACGATGTAAAACAAAAAAGTTTTTCTCACTAAAACTTATTTTCCGACCGATCGTTCCTATGGCAGCTATATGATATAGTCATCCGATCCGGCCGGTTCCGACATATTAGTTGCGTGCAGTAAAAAGAAGACTCTGTGCAAAATTTCAGCTCGATAGCTTTAAAACTGAGGGACTGGTTCGCGTAGAAACAGACAGACGGACAGACAGACGGACAGACGGAATTGAACTCAGCTCGTCGTCCTGATCAAGAATATATATAGTTTATGGGGTCGGAAATGAATATTTCTATGCGTTACAACCTTCTGGGCAAAATTAATATACACTTGCAAGTGTATAAAAATGGTCGTCATCATAGTTAAATTTGCACGAACCTAGAGTACCTTTTTTACACTGCGAGTATCGGATATAATAGGGGCCTACTATTCGTCATATGAATATAATACACGGTAACTTTATGTAATCGGCCTATCCTATATTAAGATTAGCAATGTTGATTAGTAACCATTAATAGGTGAATGATCAAATTTTATCAGTATGTTTAGAATCAAAAATGTAAAACATGCATCTGGTCACACTAAAACAAGGAGATTCCCAAAATGGTATACAAAAGGCAACCCTCTAAGTTCCAATATAGGATCAATTTTATGCAAAGTAAGGTAAAAGAATTTCTTCCTTTTCTGTAAGGTTATACAATTATCTGTTGATTACTAAATAATCAATCGATCAGTTAATCTTTTCTTAATATAATCACTTAGGGGGTGATGTCAATTTCCTTTTATACATAAGTAGATAGAAATCAAACATGAAGTATGATTGGTTTTGGTTTATGATTGGTTTTGACCGATTATTAGGTTTTTAATATTCAGTGTGACCAAGTATTTATTACTATAATAAGTAAATACATAATTTTTTTAACGTGCGTGTATTTTTGAAAAAATAGTTCTGCTTCTCCTTTTCACCTTTTTCGAACAGATTTTACAAATAAATTTGTTTTTATATATGAAATCACATAGTCTGAGGTAACTAGATAGAGCCAAAAATATTTTCGGTTGCTTTTTTTTTACTTCGTAATTTTTAAATTTTCGACTTGAAACTAGTATCACAATTTACTTTTATAAAAAAAAATTTGAGAATGATCAATGTTCACTGCTTAATGGATAGTCATAGAATTCCTTAAAGAGAGCGTGGGCATGAAATTTGAGCAGTGCAACAACTACAGAAAAAAACCCTTATAAGCGATTCTCGAGTCGAGCTGCCGTCTTTCCAACTCGCTCTCACGCTGTCTTCTGCTAGTTGCCATCCGGCTCAGAATTTGAAATTATTTTGTTTTTTTGTGATTCTTTCCGTAACAAAGAAATTGCATCGACAAAATGTAGGGCTTGCCCACCGCTGCCTTAAAGCCTGTAATAAATGCCCTTCAGCTGAGACTTTTCAGCAATCGTTAATTGTAGATCACTTATTGTTAATTGGTTTTATCTGCTGAATGGGCCCCGTGATTAAGTGTCTCAAATTTCAAAGTATTCTAATATTTATAGTTTGAAAAGTTTTTTGACATTGTAGACATTTGCTCTACAAATCGTTTTCCATTCAAAAACGATTAAATTCCATACGATTTGGGTCCAAATTGAATTGTAGAACATATATTTATTTAAATTACTGCGTCTTTAGAAAAAATTCAGGGACCTAACCCCGACTTGTTTCAGCAAATAAAATTCTATACCATTTTCGCCTCATCCCGCCCCGTGTTCATCTCCAGTTGAAAAATGTAAATTCTAGCTCGACTTCTTTCACTTTCAACTTTATATATATATGCAATATTCAAGGAACTTTTTTCCCTCCATCACTTTTCATTAAAACTATAAAGAACTAAAAAGAACTAAAAACTTTGCTCCATCATTGCGATTTGTATCTCTAGTTCCCCCGACAATCATTTCTTGTAAAAGAGCAAAAAAAAAAAAGTTCTGGTCTGGCAGCCGCCAAAAATATTCGCATAAACTAGATTTTTGGCCAAAATTGTCAGAGCCACATTTATTATGTGGTGTGTGTGTGCGTGCGTGTGGCATATGCATAAAACATACAACAAAACTGTGCTAATGTATTATTTTCTAAGAGGTTTTTTTTTGTTTTATGACAATTCTCGTACTGGGGGCCGGCCAATTTGGCGACAGTCTGGCAACAAGTGTCTTTTGATGATTTATGTGTGTGTATTTTTGGCCCAAAAAAAAAAAAATACCCAAAACGGTAGCAGAAATTGGGTCACTTGCAACCAGAGATCTCTCTCTTCGCTGTTTCACCAAGTTCAAAGTTCTTCAGCAACTCAAGTACAAACAAAAAAACTAAGAAAAACAACAACAGGCAGACAGACAAATAGACAAATGTTGTGGCAAACTTAAAAGACAAAGGCGCGATCCCATCAAAGACGCGCCCTTGTCGCGGTCTCTGACTTCGTCGTCGTCGTAGTCGTCGTCTTCTGTCTCTTTAGGCGATCTTGTAGTTTTGTAGTTCGTAGTCTTGTATCTTGCATCTTGACTTTGGCATCTGGCAACTGCATTTCTGTCTTGCACAATGCTGGACGCTTGTTGTTGTTGTTGTTGTTTTGGTTGCTGTTATTGTTGGTTAAACAAGCCCAGGAGGGGAGCTCAGTTCCACATTCAGGTACATAAGTAAATTGTACGCCTCAAGTTATGCTTTGCTTTTTGACGACTGTGTCTTATCAATGGAAAAGCATCGCCCAGAGTTCAAGTTCAATGCGGCATTGCGTGAGGTCTGCTTTTGTTAAATACCCTTACCATAGGATCCAATGATTTTCATATGCAAGTGGAGTATATGAATTGAACAATATAGAATGAGTTAAAGCTTTGTATGGGGAATGAAATGAAGAAGAACGTCATCATTATAGATTTCAAATAAGGTGAACTTCCAATCACTGGAAACAACTCAAAAATATCGCATAGAAAAAAATTTAGATACAGACCTGGAAGTTGGTACGCAGAATCGTCATCATATATTTAATAGATAAGAAAAGTTTTTGACCGAAACACGCCCACAAATATCGCTCATAGCAGTCTTGGAAGAAGACATCTATATAAGATTATGCTGCTATGCCAATATTAACCCTGCAACTCTCCGAAATTTTGGAAGTGTGGCGGAATCCATACGGAATTGTGAGATTTAAAATAGATAGATATTAAGTCAAAGTTGAAATGTTTCCTTGCATTCATTGCATTTCATAATACTGAAATGTCATAATGACACTCTCTTTACATTAAATCACTTTAAGCTCTATACAGACCTGCGAAGTAACGCGAAGTTTCATACAAAATTCGTAACAAAAAAAAGTAAGCAGAAGTAATAATCCTTTCACCCTTTCCATTGTGCCCATACGGAGCTGAGAAATACTGTGGCGCTTAACAGCACATGAATGGAACCTATGCTAACCTATGTGGACCATAATTTACTTTGAACAGCTGAAGAAATATTTTTACAAACAATGTTACATCACCCTTCTTCTGCCTTTGACACCATAAGCAAACAGCTGAAATATAATTCAAGACAAGAAGGTAAATCACACTTCGTTTGTATGGAAGATTTAATACAATCGTAAATGCTGGTTTGAATTACTAAATAAAATAGCAAAAATCTACAAATTGGACTAAATCATACACTGCTTTAAATGCGCGAAATTATTTAAATAGTCGTAGCAAAGTTTGTGCAAAATGAATTGTCGACATTGCATTTGCTTGGTGCATAGCATATCAAAACAGTTTTCATAGCATCTTTTTCAAAGTAGTAGTTGGTCAGCAAGGCTTGACGAGAAGTTGGTAATCTTTATTAAAACAAGCAGGCCAACGGTTGGTAATTAAAAAATACCACGCAATTCAAGATTTGGTGTTATTTCTTAATAAATCTGTTCACCCTAGACTTACGTTCCAGACCATTGTTCATTGAAATCCAAAAATAGTATTATATGCTTATGAAGTTATTCTGATAAATAAATTTTTTACCACAGGGTTTTTTCCGATTGTAACGCGTGCATTTGACATCATCAAATATTTCAGACGCCCGCCGCCCCCCCCCCTTAGTATTATGATGTCCTGTTTTGAATAGCTTTCTTGATCTTAACTTTTAAATCTTTAAATCAACATTTTGCTGATTTTTTTCTTTTGCTAAATTTCAATTAGAATTGATTTCGAAACGTCAAGAATCGTATAATAATAAAATATATATCGCGACTATACAAAAATCCAGGTCCTAGTTCTGAATGAAAAAACTTTTTTTGTTTTCAATCGTAGCATCACCAATGATATATAAGTTTTATACCACTCCGACAATTCGGAAAATTATCGGATCGGATACTATAGCATATTGCTTGTTGAAAATGGTCAAAACAAAAGTCTAGTTAGAAAAACTTTTGTTTCCATAGCACCTTTCAACATTTTTATTGTATTTCTTTTTGTTACAATTCTGAAATCGTCAAAATCGGAACTATAGCATAAATACATTCTATATTTGAAAATTTGTTACATTGCCCTTTCCTGCAAGCTATTTAAAACACGATAAATCTTCCTTCTTTTTTTTTTTGCAATTTGACGTAAGAGTCATTTATATTCTAATTTTGAATAATCTCATTAAGAATTTCTTTCATTTGAAAAATTTCATTAATATTGTAAACTAAAACGTTCTTTTAGGTTCGGGTTGGGGTTCAGATTTGAGGGGTCAAAAATGTAGATGGTTAGGTTTATGGAACTGGTTCGGTTCCAGCCCGATTTGCAGCCTTGATACTTAGTATATTTATATTAAAGTAATGAAAATCTTTAAAAAATAAATCCAATAAATGTGTGAGCCACTGAACCGAACCGGAACCGCTGTACGATTAGGTGAAAACTATGTTGTAAACATAACCATACAAAATTTATGTGAACGACTGAACCATTGGATAGTTAATTGTGTGTTCATTGCACACAGAAATAGGCTGGGCATACGAATACACACACACATAGAGCAACTGGGATATAATTGGTTTTTCTCTTTCCCTTTCTTAGTGTTTGTTGTTTGGCAAATAATTTTCTTTCTAATTGTATTGTACAATTTCAATTTCCTAGGACTCCAATAGATAACCGACTTTAAGCCAAGCGATCATTGTTATATATATCAGGGGTGTCTTTACAATGCTTATGGTAGTGCAGACACTAAAAAAAATGTAGCAAAATCATATGTCAAATTAAATCCCAGTAGAAACAAACCCTGCTAGTGCCATGTGTGTATTAAAGTTGGTGAATCTAGTTCATTTTAATGACCAAGTTCATAAATTAAATTTTTCACCAAAAATGATCCAAAAAAATATATTTTTAATTACAGTAAATTTTTGAACTAATTTTCAAAAATGAACTAGATCATTTTTAAATGAGCTAGTTCAAAAAATGAACTAGTTCAGAAAATGAATAGTTACAGAAAACTATAGTTTAAGCACTGAGACCAAGTTCATTAGTTCATTTGAACTAGTTCACGAAATTCGGCAAAACTCTAGTGTGCCAATTGATCTTACAAAAATATCCTCTTCTTCTGTGTGTGGCACAGACTTTTGTCACCTATGTATACTTGCATTTTGCCATTTTTTTAATAAAGGTATTTGCACTTCGGTTTCATTTTCTTTTCAAATTTCCATCCATAATTTTGTGTTTTCACATCTCCTCTATGCATAATTTGTTGTTTGGTTAATAATTAAAATCCGTATCGCTCGTTGCACGTGAGTTAAACAATGGAAACCCGCCGGCCCCCAAGTCGTAGATTTCGTTTTGTAATCGCATCGTCTACAGATGCGGATGCGCCTGTCAAACAGATTTTTGTATGTTTTTTTTTTTTTGGAAGCTGTTGCTCCTTTTCCCGCGTGTTTGATATTTGGACAATGTTGGGTATACATTTCCATCATGCTCATGCTGATAAGCACGTGGGCAGTGTTTCCCCAGCAGGTAGCTGACTGGCATAACGTGTGGCTCGGCACGTTGAAAAACCACAAAACAGATTGATACGGTCTCCCCGACCCAAAGACCGAGACGAAGCCGCTTTTTGATTGATTAAACAGAGCTGACAGTGGTGGATGCACTTACACGTGGTGTACCCAATTAGTGTTGCTTGTGTTTTTGGGGTTACCCGGAGTCTTGATTACCCCAGGTGTAGGCTCAATTTTCTGTGTCAAAATTTGTCGTCGTTGTCGTGGGGTTTTAATTGCCAAAGGCCATGGAGGGATTATTACCGGTTGACCTCAACGGTTCAGCATTTGTTACCTCATCTAAAACCATGTGCGAGTGTGTGAGTGTGTATTAGTGTGCGAGTGTGTTTGGATTATGAAATGCCAGCAAACGGATTTTTGCATTTTTTGCATATAAATTGTTTCGACTGGTGCCCAAAGCCAAAGAGAGAAAAAAAAAACAACATAGCAAAACTAGACGAGGCTCCACCAAAAATATGAGTTTTATGCAAATTGCTTGGTAAATTTGCGATATTTGTGTCTGGCAGCGGTTTTTCCTCGACCTCCGCCTCCTACTTCTTGTATTTGTTTGTTGTTTGTGTGTTTGCGGTTATTGTAAGCCAATTTGTGAGTGTGATTTGTCTTTTGTGTTGTGTGTGGACGTTTCTGCTGTGTTTATTAGCCCCCGTGGGCTGTTGTTTGGGTTAATGGCTGTCAGGAAGTGTGAAGAGCAGCCCTGACATTTGACTGAAAAATGGACGTGTTTCTGTTTTTTTTTTTTCTGGAATATATCTAAATTTATGCAGTTTATGCAATTTTGCAACAAATGGGGGTAAGTTGGTAATTAGTTCCGCATAAGTGTGTCACCAACTTGTTGGTTTATTTATGCTCTGGTTGCATAAGGAAAAGAAATGGGATAGGAAATTTTCACTATATATATAGAAATGGTGAACGATTTTATTCGTTTTGAAATTTTAAGGAATTTACTACTAAATATAAAAAGTCCTAACTTAACGGAGAGAACAAGCTTAGTTGGAGTAAGAAATTTGGAATGAGAAATTTATACTTGTAACAAGAAATTCGCTCTTAAATTAAGAATAATAATTTTTACCGTTCTTTTGACATTGAAAATGCATGATCCAAGAACTTTTATTTCAATCGCACTTTTGACTTTGAAAATTCCTATACATTATTCTTATCACACTTTTGAAATCAAAAATTCTTGACCCATGTATGGAATTTACTTCTTTTTCTGAGTTTTTGAGTCTGTTTCCTGTTTTTTTTTATATAGGTATAGGCAGGGATCGTAATTATTATAATTTTTAATTTAAAAATTACAAAATAAGAATTATTTATTGATTTTTTTTTTTCAATAAATTGGCAAATAACTCTTTTTTTAACCCAAAAATATTAATTACAAAATAATTATTAAATTTTAATTTTAATATATAAATTGCGGAATAATTATTATTTTCAATTTTTATAATAAAGATTGCTACATAAGTCTTACTTGTCAATTTTTTATTTTAAAAATTTAAAATAAGAGTTATTTTTCACTTTTTATTTTAAAAATTGAAAATAAAAATTGAATTTAAATATCTTTAGAACCAAGCGGTGCATCACAAAAGTTAAAATATATATTAGATCTACGATTCAATACCTTTCCATTGATATGTATATGTGATATGATTTAATGCCACTTCTTATATGTTCCAAAATCGTCAATATTTTTTGTTTTGAATTGATTTTGTTTCTTTTGAATTGATTTGCTTTTGATAGCTGCTCGACCTTTTCAAGCATTGCAATTAATAGTTTGCTTGATTGCCATGCAAAAATGCGGGTGGTTTTTTGTACAACGCTTAGCCACACACACTCACAACCAAAAATACATACAAATGTTGTCTTTCTCACACCTCCCCACTCCAGAATGTGGCGAGTTATTTGGCATTTATTTGATCAATTGGTACGGGCACACTTAAATATAAGGAAGGCAACAGTTCCACGAATCGGAATCGGACTTGATATATGTAAAAAGAAAACTTAGGAATAGAAATCAAATGCATTTTTATGGTGCGTGATAATTCGTGGCCCCTCCATAAATCGTGCATGAATCGTGCGTGACGCGTAACGGTCAAAAAATTGTGTTCGTGAATCATGGGTGAAGAAGTTTTTATTTCGTGATGGAAATAGGCCTACTACTTCTTGTAAAGTTGTCATAAAAATTCAATAATATCCAGGTAAAAATGCAAAAAATTTATTTATGCTTTTTTAAGTTTGGTTTTTTGTTTTTAAATTTAAAAAAAAAATTAATTTCTGACTTTGAGAGCTAATAAATACCTAAAATTGCCATTTTTAATAGTATTGGTGAAAAATGTTCAAGCTTATAGGCCTATAACTATGCGAAGGAGTAAACAAATGAAGTTGGTTAGTTCTAATGGTTTGTTTATTGAAGTCTAAGATACAACTTCGCCCTCAGTTTTTTGACCAATCTCGTAACGGGCATAGGCATAAAACTTAAAGTTTTTTGGATATTTTTGTAAAACGGGATTTACATTATGAAGCAAACTTCATGAAGTTTTCCTAGTAGGCGAGAGATTTAAATGTATTTTTTACTATTTGTTTAAAAGGTCTGAAAGATTTTTTCCTCTAAATTCCACATTAAGAAAACTTCATGAAGTTTGCTTCATGGTGTAAATCCCGACTAAGTATGAAAATTTGAATTGAGTTTTTTAAACATTTTTGAACAGTATTCTTGCTTATTTCCGCAATATTGGCTATTTCGAAATTTTAAATTTAAATCTCCCATAAATTTAAAGATAGATTGTTTGAACCTTTAAGACATCTATTGAAATCATTATAACTTATCGATCCACCATACACCGTTTCCTGATCCGATGAAAAATAGTCGAGTTATAAGCAAAACAAATTATTACGCTTGGCAGCACTGGCCGCAATCATGATGGGCAGCACTTTTACAGTTTGTTTAAAAGTTGTTAAGTATGTACAAACTTTGACAGGTACCAGAGTATATGATAGTCGACTTTTTTACTTATTTTTGAATGAAGAAATAACTTTAAGTGTTTAAGTTGACAAAATATCAAACTAAACTGTTAGCTTGAACTACCAAAAATCAGGACTTAATATCATGAAGGAATTTTTCATAATTTCGTATTCTTGTGTCAATATTATAGAATAGATATTTCTATTTAAAACAAAAAGTAGTGAACTTTTATTAAATACAAGTAAAAATTGTTTTTAATGGTCTGTACCTTCCTGGCTTAAATACTGACTACGACCTTGATATCCTTGGATTTATATGCTTGGGTCAGATATATTAAAAAAATTCTACTTTGCCTATTGGAATGACGTCTGAGAAGGCACTTCCAGCAAGAAGAAACTGTCAACACAAGCTTAAAGAATATTCTCACATTATATGAGTCACAATTAATGGTTTTCTGCTTAATTAATCCATTGAAAATTTAACACGAAATAATTGAATAAATATACACATACATTTATATTTATACCGTATGACTCAGAAGATCTTTCACTTGTTTTAAAGTCTTACAAAAATCCAACTCGTTCAAGTAATAATTTAAATTACTTTTCGGAATTCCCTGAAATTTGGTGGCTTCACCTGAAGAAATCATATTCAAAGAAGAGCCAACTTAAAAGTAAAATTTGTTTTGTTTTACAATTCATTTTAATCAACTTTTTTTCTTTCCTAAATTTGTACAACTTCTTAACTCGGCATAATCTTTCAGCGGCAGCAATTTCCTTGAAGAACTCTTGGCAACTTGAATGGCAAACCATAAACCAAGCCCACAACAGTTTTCTAGCCCACACACTTTTACGGTGTTTTCTATAGAATAGTTGCAACTTTTTTGCACCATTTTCAAGGCGCATTTTACAGTTGACATAACCCAAAGAGAAAGAGGGAAGGAGGGAGGAAGGAAAGGGGGGGAGGCAGCATTGCTTCAATTAACATAAAAGTTGAGCACTAACACACACACACACACACACACACACGTGCAGTTCAAGATCTGTATGTATATTAGCGCTTTTCATTACCACCTCTTAGGTTTTCCAGGCTTGAGTGCATGTCTGTGTGTGCGCGCTTCCTTTATGAAAAGCATTTTCACACTAGTTGCAAAAAAAAACTTTGCCGTCTACAACTTCCCACGAACTTTCTAATGCACCTCTGCCATCACAGTGTCTCCTGTCTCTCTCCTCCCCCCTCCTCCTTCCTCTCTCCTTGTGCCTGGTTGACAAGGAGAGTTTGGCTAATGCAACGCCTCTTAATCATTTAACAACCTTTCGCCCCATTTTCATTTTCCAACACCCACTCCATAAGACAGATTGCTGGGTCATTGAACGGTCTGGGTTCAATTTGATGGGAAAGATCTACCCGCCACGCCCACACGCCAGCTAAATTAACATGACTCTTGTTTTGTACCGCAATTGATTTCCATTTCATTTGGGGCCAAGCCGGCAATAAAAATTATTATTTTGCAATTTAATTGCCAGCAACAACGCCCCAAAGGCCAGCCAAGTCTTCGACAAGTCGACATCGATTTGGTCTTGAATATGAATACCCAGATCTCGGTATCTCCGCATCGGCATCTCGGCATCTCTCACCCCCTACACCCCCTCCCGCTGCCTAAGACTGATGCAATCTTTTTTTTTTTTTGTATATTTTTTGTATATTGCAGTTGACAGCCAGCCATTGGCAGTTGCTGTTTCTGTTGCCCGTTTATCGCATTTGAAATTGAAAGCTGGTAAATTTACACGTCGAAAATAAAAAAAAAAATACAACAAAAATTTATTGAAATCGAAATTGCAGACTTAATTGAATTTCATTTTTGACTGCATGTGAATATAAGCCTACGGGTCAAAACCTTTGTCTGACCCGCCTGGAATTGGGGACTCGTTAAAGGAGTGCTGTCTGAAAATGCGTTGAGAAACACTAAAAGGTCTAACTGTATGCCACGAAAATGGTTAAACGAATAACTGCAAATGCTTTGTTCTCTTTAACAAGTATCATCAAACAGTTGGAGTTTGAAAAAGAAATTGTAAATAACTGCAAAGTCATAAAAATTGGCATTTTTATGAACAACGAAAATTGCAAAATGCAAAATGTTTATTTCGAGCTTTCTCAATTTACTTGTGCTAAATCGGAGGAAGGGGACGTCTCTGACCTTTAGCTATTAAATCTAATATTAATCGATCTTTATTAAGTTTAACTGCTTGTCTCAACCGCTCCATTAGGTTTTTATTATAAAGTCCATTTATTGTTTGATTGTTTGATTTACAAAAATGTCAAAAAAATGTATAGACAATGGACTAACCATGATAGAATGACTAAATCACCATCTAGAGTAGCCTTGGCAAATTCTCTGCAATCCAAACATCAAAATTATATCCCGGTAGTATTTTAAATCCGGCCGGACCTATTTCCAAGCTTTCAAGGATTAAATAAGTATAAATTATCCAAGAATGAATTTTTGAGTACGAATTTCTTGGAACAAGAATTTTTATACTTGTTCTAAGTATGAAAAATTCTCATTCCAAGTATAAAATTCTTGACAGACTCAAAACCAAAATTCTCTCATTCTTAAATCAAGAGCGGAGTGTTTTCAAATCCATTCTTAAATCATGAGCTGACCATTCTTAATCGGGCGTCGTTATTTTAAGGCACTTAAACGTCTAAAAACAAAGAATTTACATTTTACTTAAAAAAAAAAAAACATATTTTTGTGGGTTGAGAAAACAGAGGCTCCAGAAGTATTCGGCCATTATATTAAATCGGAAACATGTTTTTTCATTAGCGAGCGAATACTTTTTTAGCGCCACTGTGTTGGGCGAATGCGCTGCCTTTGGCGCCATGTATGTATGTAAAATAATAATGAGATACAAAAATTCGTTGTAAACATAGAAAACAGATTTATGAGAACATAGGAACATTTATATGCACAAGAAGGCCACGATGACAACAGACCAGAATAATTGTTGGAAGATATTAAGCTTAATTTCTAATGCTTTAACTATAGCAAAATGCCACATGTATATTAAAATTGCCCATGTTTGTAACGCATAGAAGGAAGCATTTCCGACCACATAAAGTATATATATTCTTGATCAGCATGACGAGCTGAGTTCATTTTCGTCTGTCCGTCTGTTTCTATGCTATCTCCTCCCTCAGTTTTAAAGCTATCTTGACCAAACTTTGCAAAATGCCTTTAAATACAAACACGCTGCACATTTGTCGGAATCGGCCGGATCGGATGACTATATCATATAGCTGCCATAGGAACGATCGGTCAAAAACTAGTTCTAGTGAGAAAAACTTTTTTGTTTTCCATCGTAGCGTCCCCAATCTTGGTATATATTAGTTTTATATGCTTCCACATAATTTTGGAAAAATTTATCAAAATCGGATGACTATAGCATATAGCTGCCATATAAACGGTCGGTCGAAAAATAGGTCTAGTGAGAAAACTTTTTGTTTTCCATCGTAAGTTTACCAATCTTGGTATATATTAGTTTTATATGTTTCACACAATTTTGGAAAAATTTATCAAAAATCGGATGACTATAGCATATAGCTGCCATATAAACGGTCTGTCAAAAAACTAGTTCTAGTGAGAAAATTTTTGTTTTCATCGTAGGTCCCCAATCTTGGTATATATTAGTTTTATATGCTTTCACAGATTTTGGAAAAATTTATCAAAATCGGATGACTTAGCATATAGCTCCATGGACCGATCGGTCGGAAAAAGTTTTTACTAAGAAAGATTTTTTTATGGTATCAAATTTTTATTGTCAATGATTTAAAAATTTTAAATATCTGAAATCTATATTCTATATATATTTTACCGGTTAAATCAGTTGGAGTAAAGTTTTTTCAAGTGTATTAAAACTTCGGCACAGTCCAAGTTAGCTTTGCCTTCTCGTTTTAAATTTTCAAATAATATACATAACTACTATCTTACGTAGGACAATAAAATAAGAAGGGATCCCGTAGAGCTTCTTCCACGAAAGGCTTTCGTTGGATTTGGCTCGTCTTCGAAGACCCACACGGTCGATTGCTGTTTTGTTTCGGGCTCATAAGCATAGATCCATGATAAACGTGTTTTGAAACACCGCTATTATATATTTTCAAAATTTCTTTGCACCAATCCACACGAGCCTTTTTTTGAGCGATTGTCAGATTGTGCGGGATCCAACGAGAACAAACCTTTTTTTGCGCCCAGGTGTTCATGCAATATTGAATGTATGCTGGTGGAAGAAATGCCCAAGGATGCCTCTATCTCACGGTATGTCACATGACGATCTTGCATTATCAGTTCACGCACGGCATCAATGTTTTCTGGCACAACGACTGTTTTTGGACGACCTTCGTTTTCGAGCGAGCGTCGCCCGCGATTGAATTCATTAAACCAATTTTTCACAGTGCTATAGGATGGTGCTTCATCACCATACAAAGATTTAAGTTCATCGTTTCACTCTTGTCGTGATAATCCACGTCGAAAGTTGTGAAAAATGATTGCACGAAAATGTTCACGAGTTAATTCCATTTTTCTGCCGAGGTAAGTTTTTGATTAATCGTTAATCGATATCAAACGTGGTCACACATAAAAGAGTTGTATGAAACTTTTATCGATAAAAGTCCAAACTTTTTTTGGGAAAAGGCCAATTGGTCCTAAAATGGCTAGAAGTGACCTACACCAGAAACTTAAATAGCAACCCACGTATATATTCATACTGCGTTAAATCCTAAATAAACCTGATCTGTCTGCAAGTATAGGTAGTTTATGTACTCACGATTTTCTATGGCTCATCCACCAACTTTCAACCAAATGACTGACAAAGGTTTCAATCAAATATGCAATATAATTTGCTTAATGCTTTTACATAAAATTGATAACTAATTCAGCCTGACATTTGCGCCTTTAAACTCAAATACCCGATAACAAACGCGGCTTTGGGGCAATTGTGTATTTGTTCACCATTTGATCCCGGCTTAAATCTAATTGACCCAAAACAGGCCAATAACACGACTAAAGCCTCCCCGTCAATAAAATCAATTATTATTAAGCCAAAAGCCAAACACAACGCCCGCCGCCGCCGCCGCTGCGGCAATGATACCCAAATGGCACATTAACAGGGCGATATACGAGCCGGCGGGAGAGTCCGACATGCGCACACAATTTCCGGGGCTAATAATAAATATCAATAAGCCAAAAAAATTTATGACCAAAACTAACCACAAAATGGCGAGATCTTCTTTCCTTTCATTCCCATCTCAAGTTGCCGGGCAAATCCCTTTGATTAATTCTAATAGCCTCCGTATGTGCTGTGTTGTAGCCTTCTCGACATCATTTGTTGAGTTTAATACTCAATTTGGTCCCACCTCCTCCTCTCTCTACAGTCTGCTGTGACTAATATGCAAACAACTTGCCCAATAACTTAACTTGGCTCAAACACTCCACATGTCATAAGGCTACGCAACCGCCACACGATACTCCACCAAAAAAAAAAAGTACGAACAACAACAACGCTACAACAAGTCCAGGTCCATGGAGACCATAAAAATAAGATTAGCACACGCACTTCGCCCGACTACCCAGAGCTGTTGTTATTTGGCTGAGTTCTGGTTCTGCTTGTTTCTCAGTTTCGTTTGGTTTGGCTTTGGTTATGTTTTGGTTCGTTTGCCTTTTGGCACTTTCGGTCGTCAATATTCCAAACAGCTAAAATGTTAGTACACCAATTTTTTATGTGAGCCAAATAAGTGTCTGGTGGATTTTGCCGGCTATGCGCCGAAATCAACTCCATATGATGGGTTATGCTTGATGAGAGAAATGTTTTTGGAGGGGATGAGCATAGTCCATAAAAAGAAATTTTTTGGAAATCATTAAGATTTTAAAATTTGGGAGAAATTCTTGAAGTGAAGTGAAGTAAGGAATAAAATGAGTGTACTTTTATTATTGAGAAAAATGTTTTGATCCGGATTATACGCGCTGCTGAATAATACCTCCTTTAAATTTCGGAACTTACCCAATATAGCATTCATATGTGTTGCGTAGATATATATTTAACTTTCTTGGGTAATTAGGACCTACTAAACACGAATCCGTTGGCAAAAAATGCTACCTATGAAAGTTTCGCTAGGTGCAGCTGTTCGACTAGTCGAACACAATTCAAACAACATGCTTAGATTTCCAACTTAGAGGCCAAATATATGGAAATATTACTCAAATACTTGATTTTCTTGGTAATATTTATTTTTAATGGTACACCTAATAAAATTTACTAAATTTCCCGGTCGTAATACCCCAAGTCCATCGCCTTGGGGTGCTAGAGACCCGTCTGTTCACCACTGAAATGTGTGTGGTTGCATTTTGTTTGTCTCTTCAAGTGAGATCCAATCTTTTTTTTTCCTTTGTAAACAATGAAGTTTCTGTTAAAGTGAAATTCTGTCTCTGGGTTGAAGAATTATAGGGATTTCGTGCTCCAGCTTCTAAGATTCTTTTACGTTCACCTTGCAGTTCCCGCACCAGTTAACAATATTTAAAAAAAAAAAATTTGAGAGCAAAACATTTTAAAAACAGTCTGATAATTCCGATAATAAACACCGAAAAAATGGGACCGTTTTCGAGATATTGCGAACTAGCTAGATTTTCGATTGGGAAGAAGATTAGATTTTAAAAAATGTGCAGTATTGGTTTGTTGATTAGAAAAAGGACTCGTTTTCTTGATAGGTACTTAAAAGTGCAATTAAGTATTCATAAGACACATTTCAATCGGGTGGTGGATTTCGGCTTAATTCAGGCATTAAACGGCAAGTATGCTTTAAATTTGACAGTTATTAGAAAAAAGCTAGATTTTTCATGCCATTTTTTATTTAACTATAATTAATTTGTAAAATTAATTTTGGAGTCCTTATCTTATTAACATTATTTTCTGAATACTCTAAGCCCTTAGTTTTGTTTTGTCAGCTGATTGTTTTTGACGTATTTGGCATCATGTTGAGTATGATAAAAACCCGGTTTCAACAGTGCTTGAAAAAGTGTCCAGAATGCGCTTCGTCAAGAAAAAGACGAGGTAGCCATATGCCGAAATAATTTTTAAATGTTAATGCCATGTATTGAACCTTCGAATAAAACAAATGATAGATTACAAATTAATTTTTATTGTTATTTTGTACAATTTCAAGTTCAAGTTTAAAAACATCCTTTAGAATTATAAAATAAACAAAAACGGAGTCTGAAATCTGATATTGCAATACTTGCATAGAAATATATATATCTTTATATTAACAGATCATTCTTTATTTTAATAAGAGATATAATTTGGCGTACTTATAAAGAAGTGTGAGAGTTTTTATTTTATTAATTTATTGTGAAAAAACTGCATCAATTTGTGTCCCATCCTTTGTTGCTGACTGAAATAAATATTGTACATACTCATATAAATGGAATATGGGGGTGTGTTCCACATAATCGAATCGATATTAAACTTGTTAAAGCTTATATCGAAAGACATTTGTAATTATTTGACGACCAATATTATGATCAATATGATCTAAGCAAAACAAAATGTATGGGGTCTAATTCGATATATTGCGAAGTGCTAACAAATTTGTTTCCAAATATTTCTGATGTTACCTGCTATTCATACGTAAAATAAGAAAATGTATTATATAAAAAGACTTTTGTTATATACACATTTAAGCCATTATTTAAGTCCTACCCGAAATTAAGGAGATTTTGTTATATAAGAATGAAATTTATTTTTGTGCATTCAAATTGAAACAAAATACTGTAAACACCTTATGTGTTTCCAAAAAGAAAGCTACTTGGACTTAGAATTAATTCCTTCAGAAATTTAAGCAACCCACCTACACAATATCACACCTTAGATAATAACAGCTACATTAAACCAAGGTTTTACTTTTAAGTCATCTGTAAAATTAAATCACGAAAATATAAATTATTATAAAAAAAAGTTTTGCTTATTTCAGAAAAAAAAACAATTTTAAAGAAACATTTTTTTTAAATTTTTAGAAAAGCGTTTCGAAGGTTCAGAAAAAGTTTCTTAAAATTAAAAAACATTTCTAAAATAAGAAAATCGTTTTTCTTGGAACTAGAATTTTTTTTTTTTAATTTTAGAAAATATTTTTCTTAAGTTGAGAAACTATTTTCAAAAACAAAGAAAATGCTTTTCTAGTTTTAAGAAAATATTTTCTAGTTTGAAAGTAAACGGATTACCAATTTTAAGAAATGCTTTCTAATTTTTTAGATAGAATTTTTATATTTTTCAGAAAATGTTTCTTGTACTCAGAAAAGACTTTCTATAATTAAGAAAAATCTCGTTTAATTTAAGAAAGTTTTTTGTCCTGTTTTAGAAAATTATTTTCATAAAATTATGGCGAATCGCCTTTGACCCCTTTTTTCAGTGCGAATTTCTAAATTTACGGGCGATTTTGACCTGTTTTTTTTTTGAGTGCATGAAAGAAAAAAACTACATGCTGTTTATTCAACGAAACGACAAACTAAACAAACTATTCCGCAAATAAGCTCTCCCAAGACAACAAAGTTACAAAAAATTTCGCGATTCAGTTCCCCAATCGAAACCCGTTAGGGGGTCTTACCTTTGATAAATTTTGTTGTTCAATTTCTTTTGTTTTTCCTTATTATTATTATAACTTGGACATTCCCCTTTCATCCCCTTTTTAACCATTTTTTCAAATATTCGAAATAGGTTAGCAGATATATCCATTTTAGTGGAGCAATGTTCTTGCTAATGTGAGTATTTTCAACGTTGCTCAAAACTTTAAGCGTGTTTTCTCGAAACCACGTTTTTTTTTGTGGTGGAAATGATCAGCTATGTTGCAATCGGCGGGAATATGTTTTTTTTTCTCCCTCAATCCCAAGGAGGAAAATATTTTTTTTTTTTTTAAAATTTTTATAATTAAAAATGAAGACTTTGAATCATATTCTGCAACCTCTTAGTTAATCGCTGTTAATTCTGTTGTCAAGTGAGCAACTTGCTAGCAAAGTGGAGTTGCTTTTTCTGTAGAAAAATACAAAATAAATTTATAATTACTTGATTATACTTTTTCTTTGAGTTTCTTAAAGTAGAAAGACAACTGGAAAACTATTGTAAAGCATTCTTTTTTTTTTTTTTTTAAATTGTTGACGCAAGTTCAGCACATTGTGGATAACCCACAAGACCTCTTTGTTTCAGATTTTTTCCCATTTGCAGTTCATTTGGCAAACTTTTCTTGGTTTTTGTGCTCGTATTACATTTAATGAAATGCTTTCAATGTTTTCAGACTTTATGGCACACTCCTTCACCCACCCACTACCCACTTACAGTTTGTGCAGGCCTTGTGCTTCAGTAAAGTTCGTCAATTGTTGTTGTTGTTGTTAGGTCTGGGCGCATGTGATATGCGTATCGGTTTCATACCAAGATACATTTGTATCTCCACACGGCCGCACACTTGTGTGCTGCATGTGTAAATATTTTTTATGAGCTGTTTTTTTTTTTTTTTTTTTTGCTTTCTTTTCTTCTTGGGCCACAATCGCACATGAGTTGTCGTTGGGGGGGTTGGCATACCGAAGCGTTGGAAGTTCACAGGATAATCGCGAGGCTTTTATGAAGGCTTGAGTGTGAGAGTGGAATCTCTGTGGTTGTGTGTGTGTGGTGCGTGCCAGGGCATTGGGGTCGATGTTATTTATGAGCTTAAAGGTCAATGTTGAATAAAACCCCACACACGATCTACAAATCCCACATTTGCCACACACACACACACACGTAGTCAACCTGGACTGGAAACATTTTGTTTTGAAAAAAAAGTCTAGATTGTATAAGAATTTTGAAGACTTTTATTAAATTTGATTATTACTTTTTCGTGTTAATTAAGTAAACAAACAAATTCATTCACTATTCAGATCTCATTAAAATTGTGTGTTTATTTTATATATTCCCAGAATTTAATAACAATAAATTTTGATTCTCCGGCTGCGCCTCATTATGCATTTTGCATAAGCACCCAAAAAAAAATGTAATTTGTTTATTTTGAATTTTGTATAGATTTTCCATGCCATTAACCTTTTTTAGCAATGCAAATTGTAAATTGTGTTAATGCTTAATTTTTTGTAAATGCTGACCAAATGCACACAGAAACAAATTAAAATGTTAGCGCATAAATATGGACAGACACACCCACACTTACGCATATTGTGTACATGTGCACATAATTGCATTTGTATACAAAATTGGCTCATAAAAACGGCAGAGCGAAATGCCAGGCACCAGAAAAAAAGGCAAACACAATTGTTAAAAGCCGTAGTTTTTCATACGCTTAAAAAAATTAAGTAATGAACTGAATTGCATAATGTAGCATACCCTTAGGGGACATTTTAATACTGGCAAAGCCACGAAAATTTTATTGGTAGGTAGGTCGCAATTCGATAAGAAGTAAGAATTGATTTTTCAGTAGAGAATTGACCACCAGACTGTAATAACTGATTGTACCGGGGTACAATTGTACCCCAAAGATGATTATCGAGTATTTCAGTATTTTAATGCAATTCACCGCTGGAATTGACCACCACACTTTACTAACTGCTTTTACCGGGGTACAATTGTACCCCAAAGATGTTTAGCGAACATTTTAGTATTTTAATGACTGTTAGCTACAATATTTTTTTAGAATAAATATCTTTAATGTAAATGTTTCATATGCAAAGAATTGACAAAGCAAAAAAAAAACATTCTCAAAAACAACCCAAATCTTATGGAAAGAGGGTAGTTTTTGGGTCAAGCGATTTGTAGAACACATGGGATTGATTCTGAGTCAAATCGATAATTTTGTTCCCTTTGCGCGAAAATATCAGATGTTACTTTTTGCCCGAAAATATTGTTTTTTGCTAAGATATTCTTGTTACATAAATACACTTTGTTTCGCCAAAATTTAATTCAATATAATTAAAGTATCTTAATATTGATAACCAGTATAAAAAAATTTGGTCGCGCTATTACCACCTAAATTAGAGATAGTTCAAAAGAAAATCGAATTCTTTAAAATTTTGATTTTGTAACATACGAATTGTTGTTGAATATTCTTAAATCTCGCGTTAAAAATTTCTTGGGGTAAAAATGTACCCCAAGGACGGTTCCTTTGAATTTATTTTCAATTTTTTTGTAGGTATTTTTTTAATAAAACATTTTTAATTTCGCTACGGAAATCTTTTTTTGTTAGGGATAAAATTCCATTTTTTAAAATAAGGCATAACGCTCATCACGACAAACGGACACAGCAAAACACTCTAAGCAATCGACTGGCCAACCGTGGTATTTCAATTAAGCTTAGAAGTAGTATGTTTTTAACCGCTTGACCTTGGGGGACTTTTTCAACATTTTCTAACACTATTTTCCAACACAATTTATTAACACTTTTTTCAACATTGTTCTCCAACACTTTTTTCCAACTCAGCGTTTCATCACTGTTTTCCAACACTGTATTTCATCAATGTTAATCCAACTCTGAATTTGTGACCAATGCACTTATTTATAGTACTCATGTATGTATTTGTAGCATTGGGATTATAATAAAATTACAAATTTCAACATTTTTTCCGAACATTGCACAATATTCAGTACAAACACGTTTTATACTATGACTGCTCGATATAGACTGACTCTTTATTACAATTAACATATACATGTTCAACACATCTACAACACAGCCTTCTTCACGATACTACAGTCCCAAATTCGATTTATTTGTCATAAAGTCTAATTATATATCTGCACGAAATTTGGGTTATACGCATATTTTGGGCCCCCAAGACGACTTATAAATATTCGTTCAATTTAGACCATTATTTTATATAGCAGCCATATACATGATCAGGCCGATTTTCACTAAATTTTTTGTTTTTTAAACTATTGAAATTCAGTTTGTACACGTATTTTAAGCTCCCAAGGTGTCCTATCAAAGTTGGTTCAATTTGGACCATTATTTCATATTTCTGCCATATAACCGATCTTGACTGACTAGCATGATTTTTTTCTTCTTATACAGAATTTTTTTTTTTTTTTTTTTGGTATATTCTTGTAGAGAATATACGTTTTTTTTACAAATCTCAATTTTTTTTTTTCTTTATGCTAAAAAAATCGACTTTGGGACCATTGTGCATTGTTTCCAACACTTTTTTTTCACATTAGTTTTAAACTTTGTTTTTCAACACTGTTTTCCAAGACTATTTTTCAACACAATTTTATAACCTTGTTTTTAACACTGTTTTTCAACTCAATTTTATTACCCTGTTTTCTAACACTGGGTTTTAACTCTGTTTTCCAACACTATTATCTAACACTCTTTTGGGCCATTGTTTCCAACACAGTTTTTCAACATTTTTTTTCATCATTTTTTTCAACATTGTTTTTCAACAATGTTATCCAACTCTGATTTAAACATGGTTTTCCAACACTGTTTTCCAACATTCTTTTTAAACATTGCTTTCCAACACTGTTTTCCAACACTGGTTTTGAATTTTGTTTAAAAAATATTTTTTAACACTGTTTTCCTAGACCATTTTCCAACACAATTTTATAATAATAAAATGACTAACTTCAACATTTTTCTCGACATTATTTTGAACACTGTTTTCCAACATTAGTTTCAAAAATTGTTTTCCAACACTGTTTTCTAACACAGTTTTTCAACACTGGTTTTCAACTCTGTTTTCTTACCAAACACACTTTTTGACCATTGTTTCCAAGACTGCTTTCTAACATTTTTTTAAAAATTATTTTCCAACACTGGGTTTGATCTTTGTTTTCCAATACTATTTTCCAAACAATTGCCTGGCCAACCGAAAGTCCTTCTTAATATACTAAAACCTTTATACATAAAGTCTAAAAACCATAGAAATAATTTTCTACACAATTTTGCAATAGTTAACATGGCCGCAGGACCTAACCCAGTTGATTTAATCGTTTTTGTCAGAGTAGCATAAAAAAAAGTTATCAACGGGAAATTAAACGCATTTAGTTTGGACTCAAACCGCAGTTTAGGCGGGCATAAATTTGTACATATGTGTGTATATGGTTTGCTCTTTAGGTAAATTACAACTTTGCATATGTATTCATGTTTGTGTGTCAGTGTGTGGGAATGAGTTTCAATTTAAGTGCTGCGGCAGTTGCCGTTTGTCGGCATTTCCTGCGAGGCAGCGAAGTGAAATGTCACCCACCTGAAAATTCTTGTTGTGTGTGTGGGTGTGCGTGGAAATTAATTATGCAGGCGTATCATGGCAACCTCCCGCCTAGCCCGCCTTGCACTCCTTGCCGTGTGCGGTTTTAATTTGCAAGTTGCGTCCCCTTGCAACAGTGAGCTGATCCTTTACGCTGTTTGCCGTTGCAGTTGCAGTTCACCAAATGCCACGCCCACCTGCTGGCGCTTTTGCTTTGTTTGCATTTCCGTGTGATTTCACCTGGCTGAAAATCGATGAATGCAAATTTTAAAGCGAAAGTCAGCGTTTTTAATTGATTTAATGTACGACCAGCCCCACGCTCATACTCATTAAGTTTATCTGTGTTCGGAGTGCGGTTACTTGGCCATTGCCAGGTGACGCCTCTGCTGTCCCCTTAGTTTAACCCATTTGGGTGCAACTCTGTTTATAAATTCTATAAATTTTAGATCATAATGTTTGTTCGCACTCACAGTAGTAGTGAGAGCATGTGCGAGTGTGTGTTTGTATGTTTGTGTGGGGAAAATTACGTTTTGCGGCTTTTGCTCTGTGCTGTCTGCCTGTTAATGGGCTAAGAACTATTTGCTATGCATTTTCATTAGAAGTTTTTGATTATTGTCATTAGTTTGGTTATATGTAGAATGAAAAGAGCAAATTTTGTAACCAAAGTGAGGTTAATTAGCAAAAAGACCACAGGTGAAAGATTGAAGTTTATTTTGAAGCAGGCAATCAAAACGGAACCGAAAAGTACTGAGTAAAAACAATATTTTGCATTTTTTGAGAACCGGTATTTGAACACCTCCTTTTTTGGCACCGTAATGACCGAAAACAAAAAAATTACTCATACGACTCGTGCACCGGTATCCAAATTTTCTCAACGAAATATTTTTATTGTCATTAGAGATGTCGAATATTTTAAACCCGATACGACTGCAACTCAAATGTCATATTTCAAATGAGGTTATGCGATCTGAGGATCTAATGCCATGTATAATTTCTATTGCCTGCTTCTAGGGGCCGGATGTCCATTACGAACTGCCATTTGCGTTGCCTACTTTTTAGGGCAGCAGCCAGCTGGCCGCTTGTATGCAAAAATCGCTTATATGCAAAAATAGTTATGCGTTGTAGCAATCGCATTCACCGTATATAAAAAAAATAGGCAACGTGGCGTATGAGTTATTTTAAAAAACCTTAGAGTCTCCCGTTCCAATTAAAACTCAATTTTTAATATTTTTTGTGTTTTTTTTTTTCGTTTATTATTTACCATAAATCCAATTGCTTTTGTGCAAGATCATCGAAGTTGTTAATTCTGACATTTTCCTTTCCAAAGGTATTTAAAGTCGTTTATTTTAGGTATTATTTGTTCTAGTTTTTGCAGAATACGAGAACACCAGGCCCGTACCCAGACAGTAAAATCTAAGAATTTCTCAATTTTGATTCGAGTAAAAAAAAAACATTTAGCAGCCTACCAAGACACCCAGCTATGTGCTTGGAGATCACAATTTTCTTGCATTTCTTGCAAAATGATTTGTCTATCAGGCCTGTTACACTTTTCACATTCAACTAAATTTGTCGAACTCGACATTCGATTAAGTGAAATTGTCATTCCGTTCGATCGAGAAAAAATCTATTCCACACAGCGCTTTTTGCATTTTTTTTTTTTTAACATATCCGTGATGGAATTTAGACCTTTTTGTTCTTAAAATTTTTAGGTTCATGCTCACGGAACGGGTTCATAAGTTCGGTGAACATTGGTTCAGGCTCGAACCCAGGTTGAGATAATTTGTTTGCTACTTCAGAATGATGCACACGCCTCTTGGACATTAATTTTTTAGAAATCAAATTAATTGTAGTCATTGCTTGTAGCACCTTTTAATAAAATTTGATTCACTGACATTTTCAATACGATATTAAGGACACAGCACGTGATAAGTTCTTTAAGATGACAAATAATTCTGGGAAGATTGGGTCAACTTATCTCTTAGTCTTTTGATTTGAAACTTAAATGGAACCCTGTTTGTCTTTTATATTAGAGGGATTCCTGATTCACTTTCAGGAATCCCTTTATTATATTTTTCAAATCCATATTCATATTGTTTTCCCTCATACTGGCTCTTTTTCTATTTCAAACACATTTTAGAGGGGAATGTTGTTAAAGGCACTTACTTATTTAATATTTTTCACATATACATATACATTTCCCTATCAAAATAAAATTGGATTTATGGATCTCCAAATATCGATTTTAAAATTGGAATTCCATTTTAGTACATTAAAGTACTTTAAAAGAGTTTGTTTTGTAAGATTTTACATAAGCGATTAGAAAAATTTTCATAAATTAAAAATTCAATATATTTTATTTAACCGAACTGTTTAAAGGATTTTTGGTCTGATCCAGGAACGGGTTTAGGCAGTAAAAATAAATTTTCTCAGGCGCTGGGTCGGTTTGGAGTACCATGAAATTCAGTAGTCTCCGACTCCAAGGCGGTTCCATTCCAAACCGGTTTGCAGCCCAGATATTTCGTACTATTGTCTAATTGATTTATTTAGGCATGTTCTCTTCTAAAGTGGAATTGAATTCTTTGCTGTCAAAGTTTTGCTTTTTATGGTTGATAAATGTACATAAAGTAGATTTTCCTTAATTCTTCCTTTAATTTCGAATATTTCATGAAACTAGATTGCCGTTCTGGCTTTAAGTTGATTTACAAAAAGGAAATAATTAAAACTGTATTGCAAATGTGGTTGTGCTAGCAAAATCGAAAAGTAAAAAGCAAATATAAGCTTCTCTTAAGTCCGACTGTTCCATTTTCGATCGTTTCGCTTGTGTGTACATAAAAACCCTGTTTTGGTCCCTACAAAAACTCATTTGGATTTATAACTCATATGTTTATAATATAAGCAATCTCACTAAGAATTGATAAAGCTAAGTATCCACCTCACCGAAACGTCTGCCAAAACAAAAATACCAAGAAATGTGACCAGATTTAGAAAAAATGCTATAGCTATGGTCACATAGAATATTGCTTTGTTGTGATTTTCCACTTTGCCACTTCTGTAAGTTATCAAAATAAAGTGTACCTCAAAATATTATACATATTTTATACAGTTGCACAATTTGGTAGAAAATCAAAAGTGTTTTACTTGTTAATTTTTGCAACTTTCTTGGACAATTCTTTTATTGATGGCAAAATATTTACAAATGTTCCCCGATACTCAAAAAGGTATATCTTTGTTGTTTATTTATTTTCTAGTCATGCTTCAGCTCCAAGTACATTTAACTTATAATTTATCGCGCTAGTCACAATAGATTAATTTAAAAAACATTTAAAATCCCTACTTAAATATTATTTAAAATCTAAACATTCAAAATATGTATTGTTTTTAAATTAATTTTTGAAAGATCATTTATGTTTAAATACCTATCATTATTGTATTTGTTTTATCTTATATGTAATTATTTATTTGTATTTGTTTTTCTTAATTGGTTAATTGTTTATGGTTTGAAGGAGAGTTTTTAATTTTATCTGAAATTGCGTGTCGTTCGCTTTGATTTCATGTAGAAGTCGGTTCCAACAAGGAACAGCATGAATATTAAATTGTCTAAATTTTTGGCATATAATAATATTTGTTAATCTTGACACACAAAAATTATATTTCTGATAAAGATATTAGGGTTCATATAAACAATGTCCCATTCCTAAAAAAATTAATTCAATTCAAATTAATTAAATTTAAAATTAGTATTTTGCTTCCTGCTTAGTTTTGTAATTTTTTTCAATCGTTATATCCTATGATTGTTTGACCTAAGACTTCACTACCGCCTTTATATCTTTTGTATATTCACTCAACGTTCTTCTTAGAAATTATTCAGTTTAAGCCCATTAACTGCTGGAGGTTTGCTTTCTCTGTTGCATTGATTGGTCACCTTTCTCTCGGCTTAGCACTTTCCCACCTTTCTTCACTTACCCATCCTTTAGCGCCAGTCTGTTAATCAACTTTCCCGCTGCACAATGAAACAACATTAATTTTTATTTTTTTTTGCATTTTTTGTAGGTTTCTGTCATATTTATTTGGATTTTTGCATAGTAATAATATTTTTCATTTATTAATAATGTTTCGTTTTTTTGTTTTGTTTTTTGCTGTGGTATGTTTTATTTTTGTATTTTTTTGTATCATTTGCTCAACGTTCGTTTGTTTTTTATACAATAAAATTTATGCTAAAATTGGTAAATAAAATCATGTCAAAGTTTGTGTATGTTGTTGTTCCATATGTTTCCGTGTGCGTGTGTATGTGTGTGTGTGTTTTTTCACTCTTTACAATTAAACATACATTTAAGTTAAATATTTATTGAGATTGCAATTGGTTTTTTTTTGTGCATTTAATAAATATAAATTTGAGCAAATAAATTGCTCATAAATTATGGCAAATAAAAGATATGCAAATTTAACGGCTTATTGTTTGTAATTTTCATAATAATAAACATGAAAATAGTTTTGCCAAATGATTTTTTCAACAGGTCATTAAATTAATTATATTGAATTTTATTGGCGATTATAATGGCTTTTGAAATTGATACAAACATACAGAATACTTATAGAATTTATATACAGTGCTTAATATAAAATAGATTTAAAACTAAATATTTAAATGAGAAAAAGTGTTCTGAGTGTTGGTTACAATTAGCTGTTCACACTGTCTGGCGTGAAAGTTTACAGAGATAAAATGGGCGCATTCAGCAGAACAGCTTGATAATTGATCTGATATATATTTTATTGGTGATTGTTGTGGCCTACTTTTTATCTTGTATGTAATATGATATTCACTTTGAGCTTTTCCAAATGTCAATTTTACAAGATTCCCAAAAGTATGCTAAGTAATAAGTATAGTACTTCAAAGCTGATCAGTGATCAAGTGGCTCTGCTGAACGCGCCCTTTTAGTATTGTATTATGATCAAGACAGCTCACTAAACAACTCACATCTGGCTCGACCAGTCGTGTTCTTCCTATCCCAGATGATGAATAGTTTATAAGTTGAGAAGTTCAAGTCTGATCAAAATGGAAACCTGCGTTTCACTTCTTTAAAACTTTATGTAAACTCAGTTAAGTAATATTCCTTTCTTGTCCTGACAGTGTGAACTTAAACTAAGTTACTAAAATAATATTTAAATTTCCTTCTTAATTTCGAATAAAATTTCTATGGCATAAATCTAGACGAAAGGTAAAAAAAAATTTGTAGCTTTAAACCTAAATGATTTGTTAAGCCTTGTACTCAGCATGACAGAATAATTAATGTTTGTTACAATACTTCATACAAATAGAAACAAATTGACTTTACTTTATTGCTCAAAGGTAGACAGTTTAAATTTAATCCTAGTAGGCCAGGATAAATGTTTTATTCTAGAACCTTTTTTGTCATTTGAGCAGGCCTTTTTGACATATTCCCCTCGCCCTACTAGGCTTCAATTCAATCTGGAAAAATCTTAAATTCCCCGCTCTACTCATTCGAGTTTCCATTTATATAAAATATTTTTGCAAAACTAAATTTTCATTTCATACTGAATACCTGGCCTTCTTTTTCTTTATGTAAGTGAGAGTGAAAATACTGAAAAAAATATACCAAATTCGTTTTTGTTCTACTAATCATTCTGATCACTTCACGTTCACCAGAACGTCTGATCAATGATTAACTATTTTCGAAATTTTTCTACATTTTTATGGATATTTGTGTCTTGAGGTCTATGTATGTAGTATCTGTATTACATAAAGAGATTTGTTTAAGGGGCAGTGGGGGGACATTCACACATTGACTTTTGCACATTTATATTGGGTTTTTACATTTATGTTTTCTAAGCATATTTATTGTAGTACATACGAAAGTTTGGATCTAACATAGAAATTCTAGATTTATAGTGACAACATTTTTTTTTTCAACAAAATTACTAACATGCATTGGTTTAAATTCTATAAAATTTCAGCTGATTCGGTCAAAGTATATAAAAAATATATTTAAGTTAACGTTTTTAAAATAAAGAGGGAAATCGGCACACTGATATCCCCAAAAGCAGGCAATGCAATTTGAAAATGAAATGAAGAGGCCAGGACTCTCAAAATGAGTGGTTTCCGAGAAAATCGTCGAAAAATTCCATCATATAAGTGTTAAAAGTGTTCGAAGTATCAGTTGCCGTACGTAATTTATATGATAAGCGCGATGGGTGCCGCGTTTGCGCACGATAGACACCAACCATAAAGGTAAATGGCTATCACTCTCGAAAAAATGTTGTGATATCTTAATAAATTATTGCATCGATATGTTACCGATTTTATTAGCCGGATTTTTCACCACCCATAACGGGCAATGATGCGAAATTTAATAAGATCCGGCCATTTTCCAAATTAATCAATGATGCGCAAAATTGTACGGTTTAACTGAATTTCACCAAACCGACCCATCAAATTTCCTTTAAATCAAGGAATCAAACCGATAGCGTAAACCGAAAAGAACTGATTAAATCTAAGAAAAGGAAACGATATTTGGCATTTGTGGAGAACCAAAAAGAACTGAATGGTTTCGGTTGTGAGTGTTTCTCTTTTCAGTTTTACAGCTTCAATCAAGGTTTTCCTACAAAATTTTTGAAAATGTTCTTAAATGGTGGTCCCAGAAATGAATACAGCGAATAAACACTACCTAAGTGAACTCTAATGACGAACAAAATATTGAATACTTTTATTTCAGAAATTTTTTCACGACACAAACTTGGAAATTAAGTAGTTCATAAAAGCTCCAACGTTCAAAATAGTTTTTAAGCCGGCTGTAAAAAACTATCCCTTGAAGAAAATCGGATATTTTTTTATAGCTCATTTGACCGATCATACCAAATCAATTATAGCAATCGGACTTCTAAAAATTTGATCAAACCGAATATAAGTTAGAACCAGGGACAATAAAATGTAATATTATTTGATATTCCATAAAATATCAAAAGTTATTTCTGCTATTCCACAAGTAAACAGTACAAACGAGCGACCTGCTAGTCACTCGGCGCATTTAACTTGTTTGCGCTCGTCGCTCATACTGGAATCGCTCGCCAAAGCTCGTTTCGACATTAAATCAGAACGAGCAAGCCTTTAGTTTAAGCTCATTTAAGCATGTTAGCAATACGAGCAATTTATCTTAGCTGCGCTGCAAGAACGAGCGCCGAGCGAGCGGTAATAATCTTTCGCGCTCTCCACAACAACAAATGAAGTTGTTTCTGTTGCTCGTACATGTTGTTGTTTTTTTTTTTTTTTTCACCACAGCTCGCTGCAACTCGTGACTAACGAGCAACAAGCTCGCTGTGACTCGTGTTGAACGATCGACAAGCCAAATGAGCTATTACACATGGTCGCAATTTCAATGATGCGCTCATACACGATTGCTTTTTAGATTTATAATATGACCCCACATAGCACCACACGTTTGCCTCCATCTGAACTCTGGTTCAACACAGTTACAAGGGATTAAAAGGGAGGATTAAAAATAATAATGAAAGAGATCTAGAGAGAGGAGCTAGAGAGATAGACATTCGAGAAGGGGATAATGTTATTTTGAAGAACTCACGCCAACCCGTCCACCACCACGGAAAATCCTGTCGAGATTGCTATTTTTAAAAGTGTGTGGAACAACTAAAACATGTGACCAGAAAGGTAAAAAACCAAAAAAGGTAAAAAAGGCCTGTGCAAGGTCACACTTATTAATCTGTTGTGTTTTTTAAGGTGCTTTAATTAAATAAATTAAATTATGAACGAAATGCTAGCCTACACTCGATCCACTGAAGAAAAATACCCGGCCCTCTAGTGTAGCCAATTAAAGCCATTCGTGGTCGGACACCCTAAAGGATTACCCTAATATATTCGAAATAATACTTGAACTTTTCAATGTAAAGCCAAGTATCTTGGCAAGATGAATTTACTGGGTGCAGCAAGAATAAAATATCAAATTATTTTATATAAGATAACGTTATAAACATTCTCCATTGTTTGCTCTCCAGCGTTGGAAATCCTCAATTCATTTTTATTGTTTTACCCAGCCTTTGCCTCCATCTTTTCGCCCATCACGTCAAAATAATTGTACAACATGTATTCCTGTGTTGTGTGTCGATTTTTAGCATCCAAACGATAGGCCAACTATCGATAACAAACTGTGGATTTCGTTCATGTTGCTGGATACCAATGACGGAAAAGGTAAACAAAAAATTTGGTACAGTTTTTTATATGAAGTTGCGCTTTAGTCGGGATTTACACGATAAGCAAACTTCATGAAGTTTCATAAGTAGGCGTCAAATTTAGGGAATTCCTTTAGACCTATTAAACGAATAGTTATGAAATACATTAAAATCTTACGCCTATTAAGAAAACTTCATGAAGTTTGCGTCATCGTGTAAATCCCGACTAAGTCAAGTCGAGAAGGTTAACGCCCAAAGAACACAGAATCGATTTATGAAACAGCTGCGTGTAAATCTAACTCGGGATACTTCTTGAATCACCCTCGTAAATCAGTAATATTTGAGGCAGTCAGCATCAGATTAATCAAAAATGTACTCTCAAAGAGCTATGCCCAAGTATGTGTGTACGAAAACGTAACTGTAAAATGTCAGTGTTGTAAATGACCAAATGAGCTGAAATTTTGTAGAACCATTTTCTTATAAATGCTTTTAGTTTTGCTAAAAAAAATATGATATCTATTTAGAGTTTATGTGGGATTTAAAACTAAGGCTAAAAAAAACTAAATGAAAAATTTGACTAGAAATTAAATTAATTATATATTGTAAATCTAATTTATAGTTAAAATTAATACCAAAATGCTTTGTGTACGTGTGTGTGTGTGTGTTTTTGTTGTTTGTTTGTTTGTTTTTTGTATAAACTTAGCTTAATTAACAGGGTCATATATAAACATATAATTATGCATATACTCGTATATATTTATATATATTAAATAACATAACATTAATTAGTTAATTAAAAACTAAAACGCAGTCAATTTATATTTTTTGGAATTTTTTTTTTGTTGTAGACGATAATTGTTTAATGTGTGTGTGTTTATTGCTACTTTTCTTTTGGGGGCGTTTTTTTTTTTTATGAGGATTAAAACATGCGCGAAAAAAGTCTTATATTTTGTATATATATTTTTTTTATGGTTTTTACAGCTATTTTGGTATGGAAATTTAGGGCAAAAGATGTAGCAGATATACTTGTTCACACATATATATATATATATATATAATAGTATTTATTTTTGTTTGTTTGTATTTTCGTATAGGATATGCAACTAAATTCACTTTTTTTTCGTCTTCGATAACAAATCTGTGTGTGTTTGTGTGTGTGTGTGTTTGTGCCTGTTTGGGAGCAGGCTAATACTATTCCCGGTGCAGGAAAATTGCTCCTTGTTGCTGCTGATGACGACTTACGACATGGCATTGTAGACGGGCTGTTCATGTTGCTTGGGGCAACGTCCATGTTTATCCATATATTGGCCATACTCACAGGTGGGCGGCTTACAGCGACCCTGCTGTATGCATCTGCAAGCAAGGGGTTAAGAAATATATATATTTGTTAGGGTTGTTCCCCCTCTCTCTTCTCTCTCTACTTACTTCCTGTCATTCATGGCAAAGTGCTCATTGCCCCGCTTCATCCAATCGCAATCATAATTCCCCGAACTGCAATCGCAACGACATTGTCCATCATCTTGTAGTATCTTCTCGAATCTTTTGGGGCAAGTACAACTCAATATTGTGGCACGTACCACAGCTGTGCTGGCCTCATCGTTTGCCATAAAATTGGCCCTCTCAATGCAATGGCATTCGGTGTGATTCACATAGGTTCGCTTCTCGATAATGGGTCGATGTTGTTTATTGCTGCGCACCTGCAAAATGTGGAAGGAAGTTGCACTTGATTAGTTTAGGTTCTCTCTCTCTCTCTCTCTCTCTCTTTCCCTCTGTGTTATTATTAATGAGTTGCGGAATTGTTTGTGAGTTAATTTGCATATGAAACTCATGACTCCCCCAAATGAGTTCAACATGTAGTCTGGTAGCTGTTGACAGCCTCTTAAGCCTGAACTGGTCTCATCAAACTTGTCAGCAGAGTTGTTGTTGTTGTTGCTGTTGCTCTTATTGCTTTGGCCTGGTGTAATTCTAAATGAGTTGTCACTTGTCAAGACAGTGGCTGGGGTTCAGTTTGAAAAGAAGGGGAAGTTCTTATTCATAAAAGACAGAACGTGAACAACTTTGGATATTATTTTAGTCATTGTAGACATACAGAGCAGAAGTACTCATGAGCTGTTCACTAAGTGAGTATAAAAGTATCGACTAGCTAGATTCCTTTCTTTATATTATTGAATAAAATTACACACCAAAGCAAATAACAATCGTTTCCTATGTATTTTCGAGCTCTTAATTCAAATCTGCTGTTTCTTCTTGTTCAGAAGATTTTGGAATAAATGTGTTTTATGAAAGTATGTTGGCACTTTCAAGTCTTGTGGCCTCATTAAGTAACCTAGTTAGTTTTAGATTTTAGTTAAACTAAGTTGAATAACAATAAAGAAAAACCAAATACGATTTTTGGATCTCGTTCTTAGGTTGCCGGTTTTAAGATTTTAATATGAAAATGTTGAATGTTTTTCAAGAAAATCTCTTGTTTTCAAAGTTCAAAAAATTTGTAAAAATTTTATTATGTATTCAAAAAATCGCTGCTAAACTTTTTAAAAAGATCTATGTGTCGTCCTATCTACTTCATTTTCAGGTATTTCATATCATTGCGCTTTCAAAAATTATGGTACGAAAACTAAAAAAATTTACGTGGTATTTGTATTTCCTTTTTTTTTTACCAAAATTAACATTAAACGAGAAGGCAAAGCTAACTTCGACTGTGCCGAAGTTTTAATACACTTGAAAAACTTTACTCCCAGATTTAATTGAAAGATATCAGATATTTAAAATTTTAAACCATTGATAATACCATAAAAAAAACTTTTCTTAGTAAAAACACATTTTTTGACCGATCGATCCTATGGCAGCTATATGCTATAGTCATCCGATTTTGATAATTTTTCAAAATTATGTGAAAGCATATAAAACTAACATATACCAAGATTGGGGCGCTACGATAGAAAACAAAAAAGTTTTTCTCACTAGAAGTAGTTTTTTGACCCATCCGTTTCTATGGCAGCTATATGCTATAGTCATCCGATTTGATAAATTTTTTCAGAATTGTGTGGAGACATATAAAACAAATATATATTACGATTGGAGACGTTACGATGGAAATCAAAAAAGTTTTTCTCACAAAGACTTATTTTTGACCGATCGTTCCTATGCGGCTATATGCTATAGTGATCCGATTTTGATACATTTTCCAGAATTATGTGAAAGCGTATAAAACTAACATATACCAAGATTAGTGACGCTACGATGGAAAACAAAAAAGTTTTTCTAACTAGAACTAGTTCTTAGACCGATCGTTCCTATGGCAGCTATATGATATAGTCATCCGATCCGGCCGGTTCCGACAAATTGAGTTGCGTGCAGTAAAAGACTTTTTGCAAAATTTCAGCTCGATAGCTTTAAAACTGAGAGACTAGTTCGCGTAGAAACAGACAGACGGACAGACAGACGGACAGACGGACAGACGGACGGACGGCAGACGGAATTGAACTCGGCTCGTCGTCCTGATCAAGAAATATATAGTTTATGTGGTCGGAAATGAATATTTCTAGCGTTACAAACTTCTGGGCAAAATTAATATAACCTTGCAAGTGTATAAAGGGAAATAAAATAACATTATCCAACATTATCTAGTATAAATCAATTCTTTATTATTGCTACACACCATAAAATATATATATAATTGGCTTCCGATTCGTCAAAATTCTTTATATTTTAATTGGAATATATTTCCGGTAATGCTTTGGGTTACCCGAACACGAAAGGCTTTAGCAACAGAGTCTGTTGGGTTTTAAACCGTGTAGCCATACTACTAAAGAGCCGGGTTTTCTTCGAACTGCGACCTTTTGTGGTTTGGAACAGGCCCGTGAGAAGCCCGGATCGATTTCGATTTGAAAGACCGGCCTGGGCCTAAGAGGCACCAGGGATCGGCATAAATATTACTTTTCGTAATAATTACGAGTAAAATTACAAATTACTCAAGTAATTTGTAATAAAATTTTTCAAAATACAAATTACAATATTAATTTGTAATAATTAAAATAAAATTACAAATTACTATATTATTTCGTAGATATCGCGAATTTTTGTTTAAATATTAAGATAACAAAATTTAAAAAACACCGAATTACGGTGCAATAAGTACGGCATTGGGTGGTTGAGGGATAGTACACTACCCCCTCATACCCCTGTTAAATTTTCTTTATTTTTGCCGTATTTTTTACCGTTCGCGAGAAAAATTTTATTACAAATTAATATAGTAATTTGTAGTTTTTTTTTAATTATTACAAATTAATATAGTAATTTGTAATTTTATTTTAGTTATTATAAAATGAGCAAGTAATTCGGTAATGGTTAATTATAATTCCCATTTTGCCGATCTCTGAGAGGCACATACAAAAATCAGACAAATACATGCACATATCTACTTCCTACTGTACACTTTCTGTTGAGCCAAACGGTTGGTCTATAAAAGATCGTTCTATAAAATGTACAATTAATTAGGAAGACCAGATTTTGTTTAAGTATTTAAGAAACAATCGGAACTTCGCATTTTCGTATACTAAAGAAAGGCAACATTTATAATTTCATAGTATGCGCTTTCATTGATATTTTTAATGAATTTAAAATTGTCGTAATAAAATGGTTTGCCATTATTTTTAAAACCCTATAAGAGTATATTAAATTCGTTTTTTGAGTTAAACATCCTTACAAAGTAATGCAGATTAATTAAAGTAACCTTGCACCATTAATGACATTTTTTTACCCATTTTTGTTGTCGTTTTTTTTTTTACCAATTCTGGTTACACTGTTTTAGTTCCTGGCAGAAATTTTCCGCAGTGCTGAATACCAGCCTTAAGTCTCAAAGTTCTTATTTAATTTCATGCTTGGACATTTCTTTGCAGTTTGTGGGGAAAGGGGACCGAAATACAAAAATCTAAATCAGCCTGTTCTGGGTAAAGTATAGACACTCCAAAAAAAATGCCATCCTATATTTAGGTATGACCGTGATTAAATTAAATTTGGTTTGTTCTAAAAATTTTTACGTAATTTTGTTTTTCAATAGTTGTGTTGAGGATATGTTAATTAAATGACAGAAATGTTTTGCTGCTGCTTATTGACATCCAAGATCTTACTAAATTCACATAAAAAAACTGAATAAAACTTAAATATACTTCCCAATAAATGCACATAAAATTTTTATAAAATAATGTTTCAAAAGTGTAAAGGACAGCACAATGAAATGATTTTGAGCCATACAGTGAACACAAATTTTCTCTCTAGTCAGCACAAGTTTTACGTTAATAAAATGTTTGTAAAACTATATTACTTTATATAAGCCAGCACAAGTCAGTGATTACACCAGGTTTGTGTCAATTATTTTAATATGCACTGATCATCATTACATTGTGCTGACCTTGGTCTTAATGAGCCTATATAGTACTAGCTTATGCCCCCAGCTTCGTTCGCAAATAATAAAATTTTCACAAAAAAAATATGTTTTCCTTAAAAAGTTCCTTTACAAGAAACGGGTTTTCCAATTATAAATAAAAAAATATCTGCAAAGTCAGAAAAATGGCTAAGAACTATGCGAATGTATGCGACTTTTTTGATCTTCATCCGATCAGCTCAAAGCATATTTTACAATTATAACAACGTTACTTAAAAAATTTTGGAAATCATTCAAAGTCGAAAAATGGATTCTTGATATGGAGATGAAAAATAAAAAATAAAGTGTTTGTATCCATTTTCATTAAATTTTCCGGATTTTAAAAAATTCGAAAAACCCTTTAGAAATTTATTGCTATAGAGAGCTTTGTGAAAAAAGTTTGGAGCTATTCGAATGTGAAACAAAAGAGTTTCATACATCGGGTTTTCCGTCTATTGGGGTAAATTTTACAAAATTTAAAAGACAAGAATTTCTAATTATTGTATTTGAGGCTGTGACTATGAGCTTAAAGCAAATCGAGATAAAAATGAAAAATCGACGCAACATTATCCACGCAGGTGGGTGTATTTTCCAACATACTTAGTATAATTTTTTTTGTGAATTTTCATATAGAGCTTAAAAAATAATTATGATTCCGATGGAACGGAAAGAATATAGTTCTTGTTAACTATTTTCCGGCAATTTTTCACATTTCACACAATGTGCAAATCACGTTTTGTTATGTAGAGCTTTGCAAATAAGTTTGGAGCAAATCAGTCATTTTCCGGTTATGGGGGTAGGTTTTACCATAATTTTAAAGTCATTTTTGTGTATGTGTAGCTTTGAAAATGAATCTAAACGAAAGGCCATTCAAACCATTTTTTCTTCCTGAGGGGGTGTAGGTGGTTTATTTTTCGGAAAATAAGTATGCAGAAAATGTAAATTTTTTTATATATTTTTTTTTAAATGATTATCGTATGATAAATATAAAAATTTTATAGAACAGTTCACTGCGAATTTTCCTAATTTTCCGGCAGGTTTGAGCGACGATCAGCAGTCAGTCTGTCAGGTTAAACTCTTTTATATATGTAGATGTAGGGCCTTTAGAAGCTTTAACTCTGTGCTCGTAATTATGCGCTTCGACTTTGACTCTAATAAGTGGACAATGAAAATATTTTCTGAAAATCTACCCCCGAAGGTAGGAAAAGTTGAAAGCAATTAACAAAAAATGTAACAAGTACTTACTAACGTAAGTCAAAAATTAATTAACACTTGCACCCCCCTTTCTCCTACGCCCCGTTTTCCTCCTTTGGCAGACCACAAACTTCTCCAGCAGCTTTTGCCCGGGCTATGGCTATTTACTTGGGGTCTCCTCCGTTGCGCAAAACGTTTCGAATTTGTGTTGCATGACAAGTGCAAAATGATGAAATGCGTATGAATTGCATAAATTAAGTTGAATTCGTTTAATTAAAATAACAAGTTGGTTATTAATCAAACGGCTGGCAGACTCAACTCAACTCAACTCAACTGAAGCGGAGGGAATCGAAGACAAACATCACACACAGAGTTTGTGCCAAAATGGCAAAATTTACAGTAAAATGGACAGGCAAATCCTTTGGAGCATTGAATTTTGATTGGAAGCATCAAAGCAGAAAACTGTGGCACTTGTCAATACGGGGGAAAAAAAAGAAATATGTATAAACTGAGTTTTAGTTTTGCAAATGCAACGAATTGAAAAAGTTTTACATGCTTCGGCTCACCACACATTGAAAATTGCCAAGCAGGCAAACTTGCCTCAACCTGAGCCTGCACACAATAATTGCCGGAAACGGAAGTGCAAAGTGTTGCTGCTGTTGCAGTTGTTGCTGCTGCTGTTACTTTTCCCTTGTTTTTGTTTTTCTACAAAAATTGCAGTAAAGTGGTTTAGTCCTCCGGCTGCTTCTGTATGCAAAAATATGCCTATAGCATGATATATGGTTATATACTATGCAAAATACTTGTGCTGTGGTTTACTTCTTCTAATTGAGGTTAGGTCTTTAGCTATGCAAATAGCACTCGGTTGTCCCTGAAGTGTGACTGTGTGTGTGTGTGTATGTTTATGTGTATGCACTTTAGATTCAAGCAATTAGTCAGTTATGGCTTGGTAGAGCAAGGACTGCGATTATATCACAGCTCTGCATATGCTAAACTACCAAGAGAATAGGCCTCAAAATGTGAAAATAAACTTAAGGATTTTAAGAAAAGTGTTTGTACTTATTAAGTGAGATTTATAGCAACTTTGTTCATTCAAATAGAAACATGAAAGTGGGGCTTAAGGCCTGTACTCAGATGTAATACAAATTCAGTTCGGCACAATACTTCATATGAATAAAAACACTTTTGAACAGCTATAAAAACTGAATGCTTTTGAAAAGCGAACTTGTTTATCATTTGAGTACAGGCCTTTAAGGGCTAAACAGCCATTTGCAGTTTTGGAAGCATTGGAAAATAAGAACCGACCTTTCACAGTTTTGGAATCACTGGAAAAGTTAGGCTGGGCTCACACTGTTCGAAGCATGAGGTATGACCATCTAGTAGGCCCTCATATTGTCTTGTTTTCATTGTGAATAGCTTGTCATTTGACATTCAAAACAAAACAACATGAAAGCTTACTAGATTATCATGTCTTATACGTCGAACAAATTGAACTTAGCCTAACAATAAAATTTGCATCTGTTTATGCTGTGAGTTAAGTTTCACATTTTATGCAGTGCATGTCAAACTGTAAAATTGATATACCGTTTTAGAAGTACTGGAAAACAAAGATAAAATAATAAACAGCACATGTCAAACTGTAAAATTTAACTTCCAGCGTTTTGTTAGCACTGGAAATCAGGGAATAGTAACGTAACCGGAACCGTTAACCGAAATAAACCGGTTTAAGCCACGTACCGGTATCGAAACCGGAGCCGATATCAACATTTCTTTGGGAACCGAAAACCGTTATAATAAAAGCCGAAAAGACTTGAAGCATACCGAAACGCTTATACCGGTACTGTTACGGTTTCTTATTATCTATAATACTTATTTATGATTATTACAGATATATTTTTTCAACTGGTAAAATAACAATTAATTTATACACTCAGAAAAAATCGTACACTAAAGAAATTCGCCCTTGAAGTAAAACCAGAATAAAATTTTATTCATTGAATATAGAAGATATAGAATAATAATCTCTAAAAAGCTGTAAAACGATTCTTTGGTAAATATAAACCCTTTATTTAAATGTAAAGGATTTCTAAGTCTTAGAAAAATCCCCCCTTCAATTTCAATATTGTTATAAAAGTTATAATATAAAACTTAGAAATAAAGTTTCAGGATTTTATTCTCTTTTCGCCTAAAAAAATTTTTTTTTAATATTTAGAATAATGAGCGTTTAAAGAGCTGATGCACTCTTCTAAGTTTTTTACCAGCGTTCAATTGGCTATTTTTATACACTTGAAAAGTGTATATTAATTTTGCCAGAAGTTTGTAACGCATAAAAATATTCATTTCCGACCACATAAACTATATATATTCTTGATCAGGACGACGAGCTGAGTTCAATTCCGTCTGTCCGTCCGTCCGTCTATCCGTCTGTCTGTTTCTACGCGAACTAGTCTCTCAGTTTTAAAGCTATCGAGCTGAAATTTTTGCACAGAGTCTTCTTTTTACTGCACGCAACTAATATGTCGGAACCGGCCGGATCGGATGACTATATCATATAGCTGCCATAGGAACGATCGGTCTAAGAACTAGTTCTAGTTAGAAAAACTTTGTTGTTTTCCATCGTAGCGGCACAAATCTTGGTGTATGTTAGTTTTATATGCTTCCACATAATTGTGAAAAAATTTATCAAAATCGGATGACTATATCATATAACTGCCATATAAAGGGTCGGTCAAAAAACTAGTTCTAGTGGGAAAAACTTTTTGTTTTTCATCGTAGCGTCACCAATCGTAGTATATATCAGTTTTATATGCTTCCACACAATTTCGAAAAAAATTTATCAAAATCGGATGACTATATCATATAGCTGCCATAGGAACGATCGGTCGGAAAATAAGTTTTAGTGAGAAAAACTTTTTTGTTTTTCATCGTAGCGTCACTAATCTTGGTATATGATAGTTTTATATGATTTCACATAATTCTGGAAAAATGTATCAAAATCGGATCACTATGGCATATAGCTGCCATAGAAACGGTCGGTCAAAAAACAAGTTCTAGTGAGAAAAACTTTTTTGTTTTCCATCGTATCGTCACCATTCTTGGTAGATGTTAGTTTTATATGCTTTTACAAATTTTTAAAAAAATTTATAAAAATCGGATGACTATAGCATATAGCTGCCATAGGACCGATCGGTCGGAAAATGTGTTTTACTAAGAAAAGTTTTTTTTATGGTATCCTATTTTTATTATCAATGATTTAAAATTTTTTAATATCTGATATCTATATCCTATATATATTTTACCGGTTAAATCGGTTGGAGTAAAGTTTTTCAAGTGTATTAAAACTTCGTCACAGTCGAAGTTAGCTTTGCCTTCTCGTTTACCCTATTCTTATACTGTGTTTTAAAATCTATCCAAATCGCTAAAGATGTTTATTTCGAACTATTATTAAGAAATATTTCTCAGTTTTTTTACAATAGTTGTATATAAGTTTAAAAGAATAAACTTACTATTTACTCTGTTATTCTTTAACCAAAATTCTCATTTCGGTACGTAACGGAACCGGTACCGAAACCGAAATTCTTTTCGGGATTAATCTCTGCTAAAAATACAAATTTTGAGAAGTCCATGTTAAACTGTAAAATTCATGTAAATTACCAGGCGAACAGAAATCAGCAGCAGGTAACTTTTGGATAACTAAAGTTACAAAATTGTCATTGTCTACTTTTAAGGGCTGCCATTCCAGTTGTCAAGATTGCCATTAACCCTTTCAGACATTTGTCCATTTTGCGCATTGGGAAATATAAGCTTATAAGTTAAGCGTTCTTTTACAAAGCACCAGCCTCATGTGAATTACCAGGCGAACAGAAATCAAAAGCAGGTGAACTTTTGCACTTTTTCTTTTAGTGCAGACAACATCCATAGTATGTACCTCAACCATTGTACCATTTAATTGGGCCTATTCAGCAGATAATTTCTATTTGCGATTACCGATTCACGATTTGCGGTTGCTAAAAGTCTCTGCTGAATGACAATGATGGCAGGCTTTGAGGGTTTTAAGTTGATAAGTAATTCTTATCCAAGAAAACACTCATACCAATATAATTCAATGGACTATGTTCCGAATTCCAAGTCGATTTTCGTGTAAGGGTTTTATATTTCGAGTGAAATTGAATATAATCATAGTAGGCCATGAAGAATGTTTCATTAAAAATTTTTTTTTGTGATTTGTCCAATGCAATGAGCAGGCCATTTTGTGTTTTTTCTCCTGGCCTACTTGGCTTAAATTTAATCTGAAAAAGCCTTAAATCCGCTGTCGACTCATAAGATTACAAATTGTATTATTTGAACAAAGTTTTTGTTTAAATCTTATAACCGAGAGTGCAAAAGTTGTTCCCTTAAAAATTACAAAGTTTACATTAAACTTTGCCAGCAATCAGCTGATGGATATTGATATTACAATAATGCTGATTAAATTGAAAAAGTTGCGATTTCTTATCAACTTTATTTTGCTCCTTCCAAGTACAATATATTAAAAAACTATTTGATCAATATTACAATGTGGTTCTTACTTTTTAAGCGGCAATCCCTAAAAGTCCACATAGTTTCAACTTTATGCTGATCTACTTTTATGTGGTCTTGTTTGGCTTCTGCTTGAAGCATCTTCTGACTTTGTTTGCTTCGTGTGAGCTTTTCCTTTCCTCCGCCCCTCTTACTCACTTTAAATGTGTGTGCATAAATCTTCCAAGTCGAAAAGTTTTTTGCGGCAAGCGCAGCATAAATATTTGAAAATTAAAAGCCACCCAGTTTAAGGCAGCAAAGGAAAATTTATGAAAGTCTAGCTACAAAAAAAAAAAAAAAGTAACAAAGTCAGTCATAATGAAAAACTATGTAAGCAAATGAAAGGAGTCCACCGGGTAAAAGAGTTAAAAAATATGCACTAAAGTTCGATGTACGCGGCAAGCCAGATGCAAATTAGTAGATTGAAATGTGAAGGGGGGCGAATTTTGATTAAGAAGAGAATTTAACTATTCTTATTTGTCTCGACAGCTTTCGTGAATTATAAGTGCAAATTTTGAGGGGGGAGATTTTTTGTGTGGTAAATGAATTGTACAAAAATTTTATTCGAACCGAACTATTTTTATTATTTTTTGCTTCGGTTTTTTTTTTTATTTATTTATTGCTATTGTCAAATAATACTGACAAATAATAAGTCTGAGAATTAAAGTTAGGACAAGTTACAGAAATGGAATAGCACCTTAAAGCAGTATCATCATCGCACACGCTTGTTGCAACATATATTTTTCTGATCATTTTTACTTTTGATTTTTAAAAACAATAATATTATGGGCCATTTCTTATCTAGGTAAATTCTTTTACGACAAAAATCAGCAGGGACCGAAAATAACAGTTATGGAAGTGAAAAAAATTACTACGAAATATGGATCCCCTGATAAAATGGAGTACACGAATCTTCATAATTTTGAATGGCGTGTCCTTAAATTGGATAAATTTTTATTTGCAATTTTTATCACAGAAAAATTTTGAAATTGTTATATTAAATTAAAAAATTTTGTTTAACAGAAATGAATTTGTAAATAAAAATTTTGAATAACAGTTAAGCTAATTTTTATTATAAAAATTTAAATTAATTTCTATTTTGTAATTATAAAAAATTATTTTTTGTTATGAAATTTTTTCATAATAAAATTTTTATAAAAATTACTAATCTAGTAGGTTTAAGTAAATCTTGTATACTTCTATCAAAGATATTCTATAATTTACAAACGTCTACTAGATAAGTATTTTTATAAATTTTTATAAAAAAATTTTCAAACAATTAAAAATAAAAATTACAATAAAAATAATTTAAATTTTTATAATAAAATTATTTTTAACGTTATTCAAAAATTTTTATAAAAATTAACATTTAACTGTTAAAACAAAATTTTTATTTTAAAATCATAGAATAACGATTATTTTTAAATTTTTATGTAAAAATTGGAAAATAATTGTTATTTCAAAATTTTATCCAAAAAGTTATAACAGTTACGGTCCCGAAAATCAGTTTAAAATAAATAAGTGGAAATTTTCTAAAGCTGTTAAAAATATTTGGTTGGCTTTATCTTCGCCTTTTTATTATTTATTTTTGAGAAAACCATTAACCACATCACAGCTTCCCATCTACGTAAGTATGTTGGTATGCATGTGACCAGGATGGGTAAACACATCAGCCACGTTGAATAAGCACAAGCAGAAGCCACCAGTCAACTCAGCGCCTGTCATTGAGAGGTGTCAAGTGACGGCAGGCAAACAGCTTGAGAGCCAGGACCAGGAGATGCAACCAAAAAAAAAAAACGAAAGAAAAAAACAAGAACCATATTCTTACAAAACATAATTTATGTTGCGCAAATTTTAGTACAAACTCCGGGCGATTCCTCTTTCCCCCCCTCCCCTCCTTCGGCATTGTTAACTCAGCGCTGGCGAGGGCAATGCACCCGTGGACTCCCAGGCACATGTTGTAAGCTTTGGCTGGGCAGATTTATGAGTTGGTCTCCACTCTTGGTTCTGGGTTCAATGCACTCATCCTGCTTTCACCCAGGCGCGCACCCAGGCTAAAAGCAGGAGTGGACGAAGAAGAAGCTGTGGCTAGAAAAGAAAAAGGCCTCCTAAACGTGAAAGCCCACGCCTACACTTCAAAGACGACGCCTCTGCTTCGGCAGCGGCTGCTTTGGTTTTGGTTCAAAAGTAAAAGTCAATTGGCTGACAGGCACACAAAATGCCGTCCATGTCCAATCGTCCTCGGAGACAGCATTTAATTAATTTACCGCAAAATGCGGTTTGAGGCTTTAGGCGCCTGCATAATCAGCTGAGGATGTGGAGGACAATGCGACAATAAGTAGAGAGAGAGAGAGAGAGAGGGAGAGAGTGGAGCAGTTCGTGACACATCCGCCGCTGCGTAATGCAATTTCCCCCAGCATAAATCCCTCGGCGGGACGACGACATGTGCAAATGCAAATCCAAATGGTGAGCACGTAAACAGGTGGAAGCAGCATTTAAGGGAAAGCTGCTTCTAATGCCCCAGCTGACGTGCCTGCAAAACTTTTGTATGGTTAGCCAAGCTGATGACAGTTTTAAGTCGAATGCTGGAAACTAAATTCTCAACTAATTTCGAGTGGCAACCATGAACCCAGAAAAGATGAAGTAGTTTAGGGTAAATGTAACAAGTTTCAGAACTAAATACATCAACCAGTAACAGAGTTCTGCGTGTGTGTGTCAATTTAATTTTGCAAAGCTTAAGACAAACTGGGCAAAAAATAAATACCACGAGAATTCAAAGCTAAGAGCCTGTTTGTGATCTAAATGATTTTTAAATAAAGGTTGATATAAAGAAAATGGAAATACAGGGTTGCCCATATTCGACGGACCCATGTTTTTTTTAAAAAATCAAAGAAAAAAATAAAAATTTGGCGGTTGGCAATCTTAATCATTTAATTTGTTCCAAGTAGATTTGTTTACATCAATTTTTGAATATGATATCTCTCAAATGGCCGCCTCTGGCGTTAATGGCGTATTGTGCCCTTTTTGCAGCATTTTCCATCGTTTTCGCCAACATTTCGGCCGGAATAGCGGCCAAGGAAAAAAGCAACTTAACTGCTGAAAAAATGTGCTTGATTTCGAAAAAGCAATCATTGGTTTATATAAAGCAGATCTGTCATTGAGGGGGGTTCGAATAGACCCTTCTTTTTAAATTAGGAATGGCATCAAATATTGTGATATGCTTTTTTTGCTCCCATATTCCATTTGAATCGACATTGCTATACACTTCAAGGACTTAGTACCAGTATAAGTTTAAGACTGTGCTTTTTAAAAAACAACGCATTATACAAATTTGATTAGTCTGGGAATCGAACTCAGGATCGTGCAAGTCTAATCGCATTGCACCATCGCACGCGCTTGTTTCCACACATCTAATAGCCTATTTCCATTGACACATATATATACAATTAAAAATTTGGTTATTCCATAGCAAATGTATATTCTCAATCGAGATGTGAATAGCAACAACAAATGACTTTTTTAAAATACATTTGGATTTTGTACAAACAAGTTAAATTTATAAAATTAAAAACAAAAATGAGCATGTTATTTAAAATTAGCTATCGCTCCATGAGTTGAAGGCACTGATCACCTATTTTCTTTATTTTGACTAGAGTTGATCAGCGGTAATATAGCTTTTTACCCTTTATACTCTTACGTCTCTTGGCATTGAGCTCATTCTATCATCAAATGTTTCAGAATCCGAACGCAGAATCGCGTTCAAAGTTTTCAATGTGATTCACCTTTACAGAATCTAATTACTTCGAATTCATATAAAATGTTAAATACAAACATATGATATTGTAAAAGAAAATCGATTCGAAATAGTACTATCCGGGATTTATTGAAACAAAACCTATCTCTACTTTAAATTGTGACGTTTTTGATGCAAAAATAAATTAATTCAGCTGTCATAAGTGAAATGGCCCAACTGAGATTAGTCGTTCTTACGCGGAGACTATAAAAGATACACAGAGAAAAAAAAAGCTCAAGATAAATTTAATCTTTGCTGGTTAAAATGATCTTTTAAAAATATCAATTTTTTCATACTTAATATAAATAGTTTCTTAGACGTCTTCTTATAAATGTGTGCCTTGGCTGACTGCGTTGAGACGTCACGCAAGGTCTCGAGTTCGATCCACAGACAAGTAAATTTTTTTTTTTTATAGAAAAGATCGTATTGATATTTTTTATCAGATCAAGTAAATCTTTGTCATATCGGAGTAAAATTGATATGAAAAAATGTGGAAATGACTGCCATTTCATATCAATTTTTTTCTCTGTGTAGCTATTTGAAAATTTGACACAAGATAGAATACGAAAAGGCAAATTTGCAAAATTAACTAAAAAATTGTGTTTTATGAGTTATGCGATTGTTGATTTCAATGAGCGATATATGTGTCAATGGAATTAGGCTATAAGATGCTACTTGTATATTATAAGTTGATTTAAGCACCTTAAAAATATCGTTCTTATTCACTCACACAATTTCACAATGCCAGCTCTCACTAGTCGTTCATCAGTCCCCCCTCCTATATAAAGTTTAACCATTTTCAATTTTAACTCTACCAGAAATGGGTATATTTATTTCTAGTCTAGTAGGCCATCATTTAATAATTGAAGTTTTTACATTTTTTCCAACTAAGTAGGCACTTTCTTAGCGATTCTCACATTTTGTACTTTGTTTATATTGTGTAAACTTTTCTCATTCAGTTAGTTGTTCGCTTTCGAACAGCACGGACCGAATTTTAGTTTTCTTTATTTTATTGAATTTAACCTTTTTACTTCTTTATTATTCAGTTCGTCCTTTCTTTGGAACGGACCAGCCATGAATAGGATGTACAAAATCAAAGAAAAAAATAAAAATTTGGCGGTTGGCAATCTTAATCATTTAATTTGTTCCAAGTAGATTTGTTTACATCAATTTTTGAATATGATATCTCTCAAATGTCTGCCTCTGGCGTTGATGGCGTATTGTGCCCTTTTTGCAGCATTTTCCATCGTTTTCGCCAACATTTCGGCCGGAATAGCGGCTATTTCTTCACGAATGTTGTCCTTGAGCTCTCTACGGTCCTTGGCTTGTTAAGGTAAACCTTTGACTTCAAATATCCCCACAAGAAGAAGTCAGGCGGCGTCAAATCGGGCGAACGCGGTGGCCAGTCCAAATCACCACTTTTCGACATCAAACGGCCCGGAAACAATTTCTTCAGAAAATCGATTGTTATGTTACTTGTGTGCGGTGGAGCACCGTCTTGTTGAAACCAGAACTGCCTCATACGCTTTCGACGAATAATTGGCATCACAAAATTGGTCATCATGTCGCGATAACGCTCCTGGTTGATGGTAACAGCATGGCCATTTTCATTTTGGAAGAAAAACGGCCCAATGACCGTTTTCGCACTAACGCCGCACCAAACTGTGACTTTTTCGTCATGAAGAGGCACTTCTTGAATCTCCTGAGGATTTTCAGTGGCGTAAATACGGCAATTTTGCTTATTTACGGTCCCATTCAATGTGAAATGGGCTTCATCGGACATGATAATTTTGTTTTTTGAGTTTTCACAATTGACTTGTTCTGTTGAATGTAAATTTCAACTATTTCAGAGCGCTCGCGTGGCGTGTATTGTTCCATGGTAAAAATCTGCTTGGACTGACGCTTCAAACGCGGTATGTCATTAAGCGATCTGACATCTCTGTCAAAAGTTATGGCGTTGGCAGATGGGTCCGTCGAATATGGGCAACCCTGTAGTGTGCCTAAACGCAGCTTTTAAAATCATCAAATCAAATTTAAGCAGCCTAAAAGCAGGCAACATAAATTTTCGTAACATCCACCTAGATTCAAAAAACATGAACATGAGAAAACGGCCCAACTGAACGTTTCAAAAGATTATATAAACGCTTGTACATAATTATAAAAGCAACCATAAACATACAAGCGAAAAAGTGTAAGTGAGCAGTGAAAGAGAATCAAAAATAGCTTATTCAAAATGTAAGACAACAACAACAAAATTATCACAACTTAGAAAAAGTCCATAAGTGTGCTTGAAAATGCTTACACCAAACAACTTAGCTACAAAAAGCTACCTAAAATAATAGAAAACCCACCGCCAATGTTTTTTTGAGAAATATTGTGATACCTTTCTCAAGCCTTTCCACCACAACTTGTAACAATTATGGCAACCAAATTGAATTTTATTTGATCACAAAAATTACTCTCTAGTGCAAAACAATATTTTAATTTTGTGCAATATTAAACTTTAGAGATATAATTACTAGACATCGGATTTAGGGTGAAATCATATTTTAAATAGGCGGTGAAAAAATAAAAAAAATTTTGATTGCATACAAATTTGTTTCATAAAGAGTCGATTATTTGAAATCCTCATTCGTTTTGAAAATTTGACATTTTTACATATCTTCGACCTAAATACATATTTAAGAATATGCTTACCTAATTTAACCTGTTTCGAACTATTTCGGAATATGACATATGCTTTTACATATTGAGAGTGTAAATATATGCTTCCAAGTAGGCGTCTTCATATCAAAATTTGTCTTGTATTAAAGTTAAAAAACAAACAATAAAAAACAAGTCATTTTAGAGTGATTATTAAAAGATGCCGAAAATAAATAAAAAATTGAATTGAATTTCCCAATGAGCCGGTTTCTATTATAGACGGAAGTCTTTATAGTGAATTTTGTGAAGCAATATATCACAGCGAGCTTTTAATTATTCCAAGCTATGGTTTCCGCAAACATTCAGTTTAATTTGTCAAGTAACCCAGTTTTTAATTCATTTAAAAAAAAAAATTTTCAAATTATAATATTCCAAACGAAAGCTACATTCGCAAAAATTATTTGTACAAGTGTTATATACAGAAGATATCCGAAATACGGGTGTCAGTGGATGAAACCACAGACTAAACAGGAAAATTTATAGCTAATCTTAAAGCCTTAATGATTCAACTTCAACAACACCTTATTTAGTTAATTGTAAGTAGAAAGAAAAGTTGATAGTGGTGCACTATTAAGATTTGTCAATATTGGATTGATGATTCTTTGGCCGAATGGCACAAATGAAGTCGGGGAAAAAAAATTTTAACAAAATTTGTTCCAACATTTCAACCAGAAATCCAGATTACTCAATCATAAATTTGATAGATAAGGCTGTAAACAATTATACATATATAGTGCTCAACATCACACTTGAGAATGTAAGAAAATATTAAACTGGGCCTCTTACATCGTGTGATGCAAAGCAAAGTTTTTCGGCTTACAATTTAAAATTTTCCGAAAAGTAACCTTATTTATCAGCTGTAACCATGGAAAGACTTATTGCAAACTGAATTACAATTAATTTCGCACACCACACCTTCATAAACTTACTTACAAAACAATATTAAAATAAAAATATATAAAAAAAATTCTTCTATATGAAAAGCATATTTTGACCTATTTTAACATATTTTAGCAAATGATTTTAAACTAAAAAAAAATCATATTTTGGATATGATCATTTTCAAAAATTAGCAATACTTTTATTAGTCTATGGCCAAAATTTCACATATTTAAAATCGAGAACGAAAAAAAAACCTAAAATCCGATGTTTAGTGATAGCCCAAAGAAATGTCTAAATGCTCTATAGTTCTTGCACTAGCCCTTAAACAAACATAAACTGATAAGTCAAACAGAGATTACGTAGTTATTGTTATCTTTTATTTTTGATTCTCTTTTACCGTTTGTGAGGGACTGTTCATTAAAATAAGAGCTTATTAGGGTAGAGCAATTCGTTGCTAAACAAAGCTAAATCTTGGGACAGTTCTAGCAGTAGCCTTTTAAATAGTTCCTATACAAATTTAGGGCCGATTACTCATCTCCTACAAAGCACTATTTGTCACATAAACTTACAAATAACAGAGTAAAATGTGTGATGATGAGATGAGAGATAATAAATCGGCTATTAGAGTATAATTTTATATATATTTGTCCGGCTTAATCAGGCCCAAACTTGGTCAAATTAGCTGATATAAATGTAACAAAATTATCATAATTAGAGAACAAGTGTGGCTATATGCTTGGGATGTTCTAACAGAAATTATTCAACTGCACTGGCTTAAAATAGAGAAAAGTGAAAAGAGCATTGAATAAGTTTTTTCGCCATATCTTGGAAACTGAAGCCAGATTTGGATACAGTGCAGATAATTTTTATCATAATTGTATACCAGTAAGACTGAACCTTACAATGTGGATGATTTTTTTAGACTTTGTTATTTATAAACCTAAATGCTGATTGGCGGCATCTTAGTTTTTATTTTAGACTTATGGTTTCTTGGTAAAATTGTTCTTTGAATTGTCCATAGATTGCTGTATTTTATTACATCGATTACATATCAGCCTCCCATTTCCACTTTCAACACAAATTTGTAGATATATGTTTATTTAGGCGCAATTTTAAAATTAATTTGGAAATATTTGAATTTACATATATCATTCAGAATTTACAAAAATATTGAAGTGTTTGATTTAACAATAGATTCTAATATTGAGTTTTTCCAGGTTTCGGGCGGATCATCATTTTCACTGATTTCAAACCGACAAAGTCGGACCAATACATTCCGTCTAAATGTGAGAGGGTATCTTTCGGGTAATACCTTCCATTGGGGTTACTGGAAATATAATTAAAAGATTCAAATGCCATAATATATTTTTCAAGTATTTGATTACTTACACTGACCCACACGCTCTATACCACCAACCACCATGTTTATCATCCGCGCAGTTTCCACCTTTCCATTGATCATTATCACTATCTTTTGTTGAAAACATCATACCATGATGATTTGATATGCTGTTACCATAATATCGATTACTACATTCGCTCACTGTAAGTATAAAATGTTCCTCTTCGCTGAGTACCTGAAAGTGCTTACAATGTTCACTCTCAATTTTACCATCGAAATCTACAAGATGTGCATAAAACTCATGTGGTTCGTGGTTGGTTAACAAATGAATATTTTGTAAGCCTAAAAAGAATTCTCCCTCTAAACTACCAAAACCTACGCTATAATCGTGCCAATTTCGTTTAAAGTCAATGCTACCGTTGAAACGCTTTTGAATAACCGTCCAGCCAGGACCAGCACCGCTTATATTACTTTCACAGCGGACTGGGAAAGGACGAACTTGTGGAAGTATAATTTGATGAATACCTGAGGGGTGGTCAAGGCAACTGGATGTTGTCTCTTTTTTAACTAAATCTGTGCACTCTTTAGGCTGATTTGTTTCGTTTTCAATTTTATTCTTTAAACTAACAACATTTTCTTTAAGCTCTGATATTTTTGCCTCCAATTGATTTTTTTCAACTTCTAACAAATTTTTGGCACTTTCAATTATATAATTTTCTTTTTTTTGCTCTTCTAACTGCAATTTTAATTGTGCGTTTTGAGCTTTCAATTCCGATTCTCTATCAAGTTGATCTGTAACCCTGCTGATAAAAACATTGATGAGTTCATTATTGAATGTCAAATCTTTGTCTTTCTCATTTTTCAACTTGGTGGCCTCTAATTTGTCAATTTTTTCCTGCAACTGAACCATCAATTTCATCATAGGGCCAATCCAGGCCTTAAAGGTGTGAATTCCCCAACTCTCGGCTAAGTCTGAGTGAATTCCGAGCATCTATTAACACAAAACAAATAATAGTTCAATAATTCTTATCACTTTTTACTATTTATATACAACTCACCTCTTTGTCCGTGCCTGCATTATGTGGTTTAACATTTGGAACGTCAGAACAGTCGATATGGTTTAGCGTCCAGATACCACAGATTAACACTATACCAAGACAATTTATTTGCATCTTGTTTAACTTTGACGTCTGAATAGGTTCGCCAATAAAACGAATCTAAATAAATGCAATAAAGAACATTCCGAATGAAAGCTTAGCGCATTGGCTTAACTACTGATAAGAAATACCCACGTTATCTGTAAACTTTGGGGCCAACATTTTATAGGGAGCATAGGTGAAATTTAAAATTGAGATACCACAATATGACAAATATCACTCGGCTTTAATTATGTAAATAAAAATTTTGTAAACATACACTGAGAAAAAATCAATCTAAAACCATAATTCAAAATTTCAAAATCAAGATTGAAATACCATTGAAACATTTTTTTTTCGAATTTTTTGTTTTGCATTATTATTAAAGCTTGGACATACCTCTTTCATCCCCTTTAAACCATTTTCCAAAATTCGAAATAGATTAGCAGATATAGCCATTTTAGTTAAAAAATGTTTTCGCTAAAGGATGTATCAAGAGGAAAAACATTCTTTTACTATTTTTTACACTAAACTACAAAAACAAAAAAAACATAAAAAATCGATTTTTGTAAATTGCCGCCAATTTAAAAAAAAATATTCAAAAATATAGATTGAGCGTACGTGGTCAGAATGTTTTTTAAATTTCGATAACCTGGAGTCCCGGAATCATAATTGTGGAGCTTAATAGCGTTAACATAAAAACAAAAAATTTTTTTTTAAACAGACAGACTTTATCCTTTCCTATTAGGGAATCTTGATCTAGACTCTAGATTCTAAAGAAACTCATTGAAATTATTCTTTTAGTTAAGCAACAAAAATCCATTTAGCTGTTTGCCTTTATTCTCTCTGTACCTGTCTCTCCAACTACTTTTTTGAAACTGTTTGGATAAAGATATCAAATAGGAATTTAGCTTTAGGTTCTGTAGTTAAAGGGGTTATACGCAGTTAGAATTTTCAAAAATAAAAAAATTTTATTTGCATTTTCGGAATGTACATATAATTAAGTAATATACTCTGAAAATTTCAAACAGATCCGGTAAATATCTTTATTTGTAAGGACGCTTTTGAGCTACAGATACATAATCTTCTTTTACACATGACTATCTGACTTTACCAACTGATGTTTCTAAAGCCGTATTCCTTATTTATGAAGATCTTATCGACGAAAAATGATTGAAACGATGTGTAGGTGGTTTTTCACAAAAACAAGTTTTAATCAATTTATATGGAAAATAACTTCGAAAATCATTCCGCGAAGGAATAATGGGTCGTCGACAACATTAACTCGACCTATTAAAAGCTGCTGATGCTGCAGAGGGTATAATCTTATCGACGATAATAAGTAAGATGAAGAAAACAATTTTGAACTATGTGTTAACTACTTCCTAAACTTTAAACACGTTTTTCTCAAAACTTAATTTTCTAATGCGGTGATCACTAGATTTCAAAAACGTCTGAACCGATCGATCTGAAGGGATCTATCGGAATAACAATTACTTGAAATTGTACAATAAAAACCCTTTAAAAAAAAATTATTAAAAAAACGTATTTTTTGGGCCTTGCAACTGCGTATTACCCCTTAAGAGAGAATGTCTGCAAAACTTGCACCTTCTGACCTTCTTGAAGTCTAAAATTCCTGCGTAAGTTAAAAGACACACAACATTTTGTTCAAACAATTTTCGGCGATCGGAAAAGAAAGTCAAATTGCCAGCGCTTCCTTACTTGACATTGACATATCTTATTACACAAAAAAACTCGGTGTCATTGGAGCGTTTGGCTTCGACTATAATAAGTTTGGTTTCCGACGAAGATCGAGGATAACATACCTCTAAGCGTTTTCCTTAAATCTTTTTCTAATGATCAATTTTTACTTATCTTTACTTTTCAACTTCAGCGTCTATTTTTACATTTAATTCTTGAATAAGTTTTCACAATATCATATGCTGTGAATGAAATGGAATACATTAATCTTTGTTCTCATCTATATTTTTTAGAGTTTAGGCCTATTCTCAAATCACATAAAAATTATTTTCATCATAGTACTTCATATGATTAGAAACACTTTTGTAGAACTTTCAAAGTTGAATAGCTGTCTTATTTATAAGAAGTATTATGCGGAAAATAAAATGTTAGTCATCTGAGAATAGGCCCTTAGGGGAATAAACATTCCTAAGAAATTGTTTAATTTATTATCAATATCGATATAGATATTTTTCAAATATGTATCTGGTATCCCTACTGTCAACCTGTTAAAATAGGAATTTTTATAAATTTTTGAGATCACTTTAAAAAAGCCCTTTCAACGATTAAAAATTTGTTTTTTAATGATACATTTTATAACCCGAATCTAGTCCGTAGATGTAAGCTTTTCTTGAATACTTGATAAGTAGATGTCGTAAAAAACCTAAATGTCATGATAAAATTTAAAAAGAAAAATCGTAAATGTTCACCCTTTTTCATATCTCAATCACAGAACGGAAATGTTAATCATGTCATCAACACAATGCACACCCTTTGAAAAAAACAACAACATAATAATAATATCCCACACTGCCTAATTACATTCTCGATTTCCGCATTTATCGAAAGCTCGTTACACAACAACAACAACAACAATAATATCATGAAGCATAAATCACCAAACAAATTGAATTATCATTGCGTCATTAAAAAGTCATTTCGGGCAAATGCGCGCACTGAAAAACATATCATGAAAACCCAAATAAAAAAAAAATACAACAAATAAAGGTGAAACAATATAATTATGTTGCAATATGGCGCCCTCAAGCATGACCTACGCCCACATGCAGGAGACAACAACGAGAGCAATTTAAACGGCACAAGAGACAATTAGAAGTCGCCTCCTCCTCCTCCTCCTCCTCATCGTTGTCGTCGTTGCCAGAGTGGCTGAGTGAGGTAAAATTGTAAACACAATGAATGCGTTTCGTGCCACAGGGCAAACTGTTGACAACGTTTAAAGAGTCACTTTCATCGGATCTAGTACCAAATGAATGCCAGCGTTTATATTTATGTATGTGTGTACTTTAAGATACTTGTGCCACATATGTGTAAATAATTATATTGTAAGAGGCTTGACAACTTTCATTCAAGGAGAAGATAAAAACGCAACACTTCAAAAAGTTTTTATCATTCTTCATCTCAATATTGCAAGCCACTTTATGGCCAAAATTATGGTCCTAATAACAAGACAACAGCCTGTGCCAGAGATTCAAGGAACTCTTGCATAAAAACATAGAGTCGACTATACATCCTATTCATGGCTGGTCCGTTCCAAAGAAAGGACGAACTGAATAATAAAGAAGTAAAATAAAGAAAACTAAAATTCGGTCAGTGCTGTTCGAAAGCGAACAACTAACTGAATGAGAAAAGTGTACACAATATAAACAAAGTACAAAATGTGAGAATCGCTAAGAAAGTGCCTACTTAGTTGGAAAAAATGTTAAAACTTCAATTATTATATGATGGCCTACTAGAATAGAAATGTTTATACACATTTCTGGTAGAGTTCAATTGAGAAATGATTAATGCATGTTTCGTCCAAAAATTGTGATTCTAAACCCAAGCATAAAACGAATATTAAATCTTAATGGTAAATTTTGCATTGCTAGTGTTGTTGCTTTGATTCTTGCTTATCATATTTTTGATTCTCTTTTTATCTGCATTCACCAATTGTTGCTCTCCCCTTTCTGAGTACCCGTACACTAAAAAAATTGGGTGCGGCCTTAGTTATGCGCCGGAGTTTAGATTGTTTAAGAACATCGATATGGAGCATCAAAGTTGAATGTAGTGTAACACTATGCAACAAATATGAACACAAGCAACATTGTCTTAATATCGTATGAAAAGAGCAGTTTGGACATAACGATTTTATAGTATGATAATCTTTAGGTTATATTCTTTGTAAATATATACAGCCATGCTCCCATTTTCGCTTTCGCAAAAATTTTGCGATTTGGTCTCCAAAAACAATTTTAATCCCATTCTATGATAATTTAAGATAATTGTTACGAACTCTCTTATTATATTCAGATTAAATTCAATTATCAAACAATTTTTTACTGATCACACCCAAAATGGCACAAGTAGCAAAACTACGTTTGCTAACAAATACTTACGAATTGACTGTGGCGATTACCGATAAGTATGCCGATGAGTTTGCCAAAACCCGTTTCTCTTTTGTGAAACGTTGCAGAACGAAATGGAAATGAAACATAATCGATAACGAAAAATTGCGAATTTCGGAGCACACAAAATTTAAATCGTACGAATTTCTTCAAATCGCAATTCGCTAAACTAAGTGAAAACCGGAGCATAGCAGATAGAGATTTTTATTATAATTATATAAGGGTAAAAGTTGGTTGCTTTACGCTGCTTTATAAATATGAAAGTTAAAATGCATTACTCAAGAAATGTTCAGGGGGTTAGGGGTTCGAACGCGTGAGGAACTTATGGGTTCGGTTCGCGGACCGGTTCCTCGAGCCCCTGCTTAGTTAAAGTCGCTAATAAGAAAGCACTCCGCGCTTCAATTAGGTCGCTTGGCTCGATATCCTGCAATTCGATAACAGTAATCGATTGCAACAAATTGTCCAAGAGTTGTCAGAGCAGTCTGTCAACCATCTTCACCAAACCACCGGGGACAAGAATCTAATTTCCGATATAAAGAACGTAGGTATGCCTATGACAACGTGTAATCTCATTTTATGAAATATTTTCGAGCTTAAAGTAAACCAGAAATTCGGAGGCACCATTTTTAAGACCTTTCCAAAATTTTAAAATATTTGTCGATTTCGTCTGGGACATTTTTGAAAGAAATATTATAGATCATTGACAGATTTTATATATGATATTTGATTATTGCATTCTATTGCTCTCATAAACTTAAATTTTTCTTTTATTTTAAATATTCTCATTAAGAATTTTTATACCCGTTACTCGTAGAGTAAAAAGGGTATACTAAGTTCGTGCAAATGTATGTAACAGGCAGAAGGAAGCATCTCCGACCCCATAAAGTATATATATTCTTGATCAGCATCAATAGCCGAGTCGATATAGACATGTCCGTCTGTCCGTCTGTCTGTCCGTCTGTATGAACACCTAGATCTCAGGAACTATAAGAGCTAGAGCTACCATTTTTTCAGTGTAGACTTGTATTGTCTGCACGCAGATCAAGTTTGTTTCAAATTTTTGCCACGCCCCCTCCCGCCCCCGCAATATGAAAAAACTTCATATCTCCCACAATTTTGAAAATAGATTGTTCGAACCTTCTAGACATATATTTTAATCATCATTACCTATCGATCCGCCATACATCATTTTTCGATCAGATGAACCATAGTAGAGTTACCGCCCCCGTAATTTGAAAAATACCTCATATCTCCCACAATTTTGAAAATACATTAGTAAATCCTTCTAGACATTTATTTTAATCATCATTACCTATCGATCCGTCATACATCATTTCCTAATCAGATGAACGATAGAAGAGTTGCCACCCACGCAATTTGGAAAATACCTCATATCTCCCACAATTTTGATCATAGATTGTTCGAACCTTTTAGACATATATTTCAATCATCATTACCTATCGATCCGCCATATATCATTTCCTGATCAGATGAACGATAGGAAAGTTCCCGCCCCCGCAATTTTAAAAAAGCCTTATATCTCCCACAATTTCGAAAACAGATTAATCAAACTTTTAGACATGTATTTTAATCATCATTACTTATCGATCCGCCATACATAGTTTCCCGATCAGATGAGTTATAGTAGAGTTGCCACCACCGCAATTTGGGAAAAAAATACAATTTGGGCATGTTGTGGTCTAATAAAATATTCTGAAATAAACCTTACCCTGAGTAACGGGTATATCGAAGTCGAGCAGGGCCGACTTCAACTTACGCTCTCGTTTTTCGTTAAAAACAGAACCTTTTTTTTTAATAAACGGTCCGATTCGGGTTCATGTTCGAGGCATCAAAAATTAAGATGGTTCGGTTCATGGTCCGAATTGGGCTATTCAAAAAACCCGATCCGAACCGAAATTCAGATTGAATTTTATCCTAGTAGGCCAGGAAAAATGTGTTTTTTAAGAACCTTTTTGTGATTTGAAGAGGACATTATAGGGGATGTCCCGGAATTCTCTAGAGATTTTCGTATAGACGATTGCAATGCTAATTCAAACTGTTTAAATGAAAGTGACACAAATATGCCCGGTTATTAGATCAGATGATGAAAGTTAAGCGATTTAAAACCGACTGCTCAAAGCCAAGTAGATACGGGTTGCCTTCCATTTATTGTACTAGGCGTTATAATTCTTGTAATTCTATTTATAAAGTCAATCAAGGTTGGTTCCAAATGCAGTAGTTCATACAAAAATCTCTAGAAATATGCTGGATACACCTGATTGTGTTTTTTTCTGCCTCCTCAGCCCATTCACCCTGGCTTACTTATTCTTATTGATTTAAACTCGGTTTGTGCTTATCTTGAGTCCAATGTTCTCAAGATTTTCTTTCTGTGTAGAATTGAAACATACGATGTTATACGAAATTCAAGGACTCTACCACAAGTGCAAATGACCTGAGTCTATTTGAACCTTGCAGTAGCTTACTACAGGGTTGCCCATATTCGACGGACCCATCTGGCAACGCCATAACTTTTGACAGAGATGTCAGATCGCTTAATGACATACCGCGTTTGAAGCGTCAGTCCAAGCAGATTTTTACCATGGAACAATACACGCCACGCGAGCGCTCTGAAATAGTTGAAATTTACATTCAACAGAACAAGTCAATTGTTCAAAAACAAAAAAACAAAATTATCATGTCCGATGAAGCCCATTTCACATTGAATGGGACCGTAAATAAGCAAAATTCCCGTATTTACGCCACTGAAAATCCTCAGGAGATTCAAGAAGTGCCTCTTCATGACGAAAAAGTCACAGTTTGGTGCGGCGTTAGTGCGAAAACGGTCATTGGGCCGTTTTTCTTCCAAAATGAAAATGGCCATGCTGTTACCATCAACCAGGAGCGTTATCGCGACATGATGACCAATTTTGTGATGCCAATTATTCGTCGAAAGCGTATGAGGCAGTTCTGGTTTCAACAAGACGGTGCTCCACCGCACACAATGATTTTGTACATCCTATTCATGGACGAACTGAATAATAAAGAAGTAAAAAGGTTAAATTCAATAAAATAAAGAAAACTAAAATTCGGTCCGTGCTGTTCGAAAGCGAACAACTAACTGAATGAGAAAAGTTTACACAATATAAACAAAGTACAAAATGTGAGAATCGCTTAGAAAGTGCCTACTTAGTTGGAAAAAAAATGTTAAAACTTCAATTATTATATGATGGCCTACTAGACTAGAAATAAATATACCCATTTCTGGTAGAGTTAAAATTGAAAATGGTTAAACTTTATATAGGAGGGGGGACTGATGAACGACTAGTGAGAGCTGGCATTGTGAAATTGTGTGAGTGAATAAGAACGATATTTTTAAGGTGCTTAAATCAACTTATAATATACAAGTAGCATCTTATAGCCTAATTCCATTGACACATATATCGCTCATTGAAATCAACAATCGCATAACTCATAAAACACAATTTTTTTTTAAATTTGCAAATTTGCCTTTTCGTATTCTATCTTGTGTCAAATTTTCAAATAGCCCAGAAATTGATATGAATGGCAGTCATTTCCACATTTTTTCATATCAATTTTACTCCGATAGACAAAGATTTACTTGATCGATAAAAAATATCATACGATCTTTTTAAAAAAAAAAATTTACTGTCTGTGGACGAACTCGGACCTTGCGTGACGTCTCAACGCAGTCACCAAGGCACACTTTATAGAGACGTCTAAGAAACTATTTATATTAAGTATGAAAAATTGATATTTTTAAAAGATCTTTTAACCAGCAAAGATTAAATTTATCTTGAGCTTTTTTTCTCGTGTATCTTTTATAGTCTCCGCGTAAGAACGACTAATCTCAGTTGGGCCATTTCACTTATGACAGCTGAATTAATTTATTTTTGCACCAAAAACGTCACAATTTAAAGTAGAGATAGGTTTTGTTTCAATAAATCCCGGATAGTACTATTTCGAATCGATTTTCTTTTACAATATCATATGTTTGTATTTAACATTTTATATGAATTCGAAGTAATTAGATTCTGTAAAGGTGAATCACATTGAAAACTTTGAACGCGATTCTGCGTTCGGATTCTGAAACATTTGATGATAGAATGAGCTCAATGCCAAGAGAGGTAAGAGTATAAAGGGTAAAAAGCTATATTACCGCTGATCAACTCTAGTCAAAATAAAGAAAATAGGTGATCAGTGCCTTCAACTCATGGAGCGATAGCTAATTTTAAATAACATGCTCATTTTTGTTTTTAATTTTATAAATTTAACTTGTTTGTACAAAATCCAAATGTATTTTAAAAAAGTCATTTGTTGTTGCTATTCACATCTCGATTGAGAATATACATTTGCTATGGAATAACCAAATTTTTAATTGTATATATATGTGTCAATGGAAATAGGCTATTAGATGTGTGGAAACAAGCGCGTGCGATGGTGCAATGCGATTAGACTTGCACGATCCTAAGTTCGATTCCCAGACTAATCAAATTTGTATAATGCGTTGTTTTTTAAAAAGCACAGTCTTAAACTTATACTGGTACTAAGTCCTTGAAGTGTATAGCAATGTCGATTCAAATGGAATATGGGAGCAAAAAAAGCATATCACAATATTTGATGCCATTCCTAATTTAAAAAGAAGGGTCTATTCGAACCCCCCTCAATGACAGATCTGCTTTATATAAACCAGGGACCGAAAATAACAGTTATGGAAGTGAAAAAAATTACTACGAAATATGGATCCCCTAATAAAATGGAGTACATGAATCTTCATAATTTTGAATGGCGAGTCCTTAAATGTAATAAATTTTTATTTGCAATTTTTATCACAAAAAAATTTTGAAATTGTTATATTATAATTTTTAAATAAAAATTTTGTTTTAACCGTTAAATGGTAATTTTTATATTAAAATTTTTGAATAACAGTTAAAACTTATTTTTATTATAAAAATTTAATTTAATTTTTATTTTGTAATTTTTATAATAAAAATTAATTTTTAATTTTTATGAAAATTTTTTTATTATAAAAATTTTTATAAAATTACTAATCTAGTAGGTTTAAGTAAATCTTGTATCCTTCTATCAAAGATATTCTATAATTTACAAACGCTTACTAGATAAGTAATTTTTATAAAAATTTTTATAATAAAAATTTTTCATAACAATTAAAAAGTAATTTTTATTATAAAAATTAAAAAATAAAAATTAATTTAAATTTTTATAATAAAAATTAGTTTTAACTGTTATTCAAAAATTTTTATATAAAAATTACCGTTTAACTGTTAAAACAAAATTTGTATTTTAAAATCATTGAATAACGATTATTTTAAAATTTTTATGTAAAAATTAGAAAATAATTGTTATTTCAAAATTTTTATCCAAAAAGTTATAACAGTTACGGTCCCTGATATAAACCAATGATTGCTTTTTCAAAATCAAGCACATTTTTTCAGCAGTTAAGTTGCTTTTTTCCTTGACTCAAATAAGTTTTGTTTTTAAAATAAGCTTTAAATTTTTCTAAAATGGGTTTTATTGACCTATTTTGATATTTATCAAAGTATGTATTGTTGGTGTGCTCAAATGGTCAACAAGCGATATGTGGAAAATTATGTAAACACCCGACACATTTTCTATAAAATGTACATTCTTTTCTGCATACCATAATTCTGCATCGTTGATGTTACAAGATTATAAGACCTGCAGTCTACAAGTGCTTAGACCGGATTTACACGATGAAGCAAACATCATGAAGATTCTTAAAAAACTTTTGTTTGTGGGAAGGAGGTGTAGTGGGGTAACTTGTCCCTTTGCACCTCTTTTCTACAAGCGGGAGCCTTTTAGAAAACTTCATAAAGTTTGATTCATCGTGTAAATCTCGACTAATGCTCCCTTAAGAATGTATAAACAATTACTTGCAGTGTGACAGCATATAGCCTTCGTAATAGTACTTTACAGATAAACCCTGTGTGTTCAGTCCAAAAAATCCTAGTGGACTTTTCGTTGATTATTGAATTATAATCAACATTGACCTTGAGCCTGCCAACAATCAGTTTGATAAGTAGACAGCGGATTTTAAACATTTTCATTTTATCTTGAGTCCAATATTCTCGAGTTTCTCTTTCTGTGTAGAGTGAAACATTCTATGTTTTACGAAATTCAAGGACTCCATCACAAGTGCAAATGACCTGAGTATTTTTCAACCATGTAGTAGCTTACTATATACATATATCCTCCTTCTCTACCAGAGAAGCTTCCTTTATAAAATATAATCAAAAATCAAACTGAAACTTTTTAATTAAGATAAGTGTATAGTTCGCTGCATGGGTTAATAAAATGCATAATAAATTAAATAAAATTCGTAATACTCACAAAGAAATACAGTTCCACATTGCGTGTACTTTTGGCCGCACAAATCTGCGAACGACTGTGACAACAGCCGCTGTCCTCGCTACAGCGATGCAAAACGGTGCAATGCGGTGTATATATTTTCGAAGGATCATGCTGTATGCGCTCACAGCGACGCTGGGGCACCTGGCAAGTGGCCTCCAACAGCACCTGATTCAAATGGGCCGTTGCCAATGCTGTCGAACACACAAAATGTTACATTTTATAGAATTTCCTCTTAATTCTATTTATTTACACTCACCTCTTTCGCGCTGCTGTTTCTGGGCATGCAGACGATGTGCCCTGATTGCCGCTTCGGGTGTACCCAATTGTTCCACTTTCTTTTGTGTTAGCTTTCCCGTTATGTAATTGCGTGAGTAAATGTTTTCAGCATCCTGCAAAACAAGACAAGACAACAAGAAATTTAAGTAAAGTTTATGTTAATTAATTTATGCTCCTGCTTCACTCAGGCCAGCCCCATAAAAGTCAGTACCACCGCCACCGCCATTTGTTCGACCGTGTGATGACAATTTGTCACAATTTTTATGGTAGGGAAACACAAGAACACAGATTTCAAATGCTAACGTGCCAGACGTACATTAACGAGAAGTACATACCAACGGATATCGAGAGCACACAGAGAGAGAAGTTCATAAACTAGGAATTCATGTGCACACAGCCGGCACCAAAATGGGAAATAGCAGGAAGAGGGAGCAGCAGAAGGTTGGGTAAATGGATAAATAAACAGACTTTGGGGCAAGCCTGAAATTGAATACTCTTTCAGGTGGGGATTTTGGGGAATGGATTTTTATAATTATATTAAGGACTATCAAAATTAAATTGCTAATCCTAAAAATAGGCTATGACACCTTTTTAAACGGTATCCGTATTGGAATTAACTACAATATTTGCTTATAAATAGAATAACCAGCCTATTTCTTTAAGTCTCTCTGAAAGGTTTGATTAATTGAGGGCTTCTTGTCAGCTTTTTTCAAGGAATCAAAAAATTTATTTTGACACTCATTCTACAAAATTTGAGTTAATGTGAATGTGGATAGTGTCAGACAGTCAATCCATGAGTGCCCCAATGGAATTAAGTTGAGAATAGAGTAAAAGTCGATCTATTTCAGTCAATGGGCACGTTCAGCAAAGACATTCGATCATTGATCAGCTTAATAAAACTGTTTATATTATTTAGCAATCTTTTAGGGGGTTTTGTTAAATTGATATTTAGAAAAGATTCATGTAAATTTCATATTAAACACAAAAAGAAAAATAGGCCAAGAAATAAATCATTGATCAAGTTCTTCTGCTGAACACGGCCAATATTTTAAAATTGTAAATTGAGGCCTCAAATTGACAACGCTAAAAACCTACATAAAATTTCACATGAAATAAAATCGTTATATTTACTAAGGTCTCATGCTCAGTATTCACTTCCACAAAACAAAAATTTCTATACAAAACACACAACATTTTTTGTGTCAAAATTTTCTGTGGAGATTTTTATTATGGCCGCAGTTTTGTTAAAGTACACATTAAAATTTTTACATATTTTTCATCGAGTTTGACTCCAGCTCTCCAACCTTTTTTCTAGCATTTCCGCAACTTTGTTAAAAAAGGGTTTCTCTTGTTCTTCAAAGCTTCATCACTTTATCATTTGAGCCATATCTTGTTCCTTTGAAACAAATTTTTCGTTGCTGGAAACAGCCAATAGTCGCTAGGGGCTAAATCAGCCAAAAATGGGGGGGGGAGGAGAAGCAATTTGAAATGCAATTTTTGCATTTTAGCCATTGTTGCCAAGGACTTGTGACAAAGTGCGTTGTGCTTTGATGAAAAAAGCTCTGCTTCTTTGGTATTTGTAACCGTTTTTTCACAATTTTAACCTTCAAAAGCTTCAATAATAATTTTGTTTTTTTGTTTACGAATATTATTCATTTAATTTCATTTAAAATTTAGCTTTAAAACTTATTTCTCACTTCCACTTACTTAATCACTCCAAGTTCAATCCTTCATACTCTGTCGAATGTCAAATTGACCAAGCTATTCATGACTCAATTTGAACAATTGACAATATCAAGGGGTGCTGAATTCTCTAGCTACGTGCAAAATTTCTAGCCTGAACAAATTTAGGAAATCTCTTTAAGTCCTACAACGACGAGTTTTTTGAGAAATTTACATTCCAATCATCCTAAAAATCTGTAGAGATTTCTGTGTCACTCTCGTAGATGGAGGATTTTTTGCTGACATTTTTCCATTCGGTCCTAATCGGACTCAAACTTAAAATCTTTAAATATTAGATTTTACAAGGGCGTTAAAAAAATTATGAAACTTAGTTTGTTAGAATAGTATGCAACATATACTACATTTATGCTTATAAATATAATCATGCTTTTTGCTCCTCAAAGTATGCAAATTTTATTTTCTTAAATTTTTTTTGACGAGATAATTTAAAGTCAGTTATGGCAGCGTCTTACATAATCCACATTGTGCATTCATACAGATTGCTGGACCAGTCGGATATAATAAGTGTTTAGGCTACTTAAAAAAAATAAATATTTTCCTTAATTATTTATATTTAAAAACATAGCATACGTTGAAGGGCCAAAATCATAATTATTTTTTTATTTGTGCATAAACGAAAAATCCATTTGGAATGGATATGGACATACTTTTTTGGATATTGAAATGCATATCCTTTCAAATTTACACATCCTTTTGATATTTTTCAGCTCCTTTACATCCTTTGGATATTTTTCAGCTCCATTGGATGAAAAACTAAGATCAATTTAACATTATTTAATCTCAAATGGATGATAAAAATGGATATGGACATATCCAGTCCAAATGGATGAAAAATATCAATGGTCTCATATCTTTTTTTTGGTAGTAATAGATAGATTGTGATTATGATTTTAGGAAATCCGGGACATGACCTGAAAATTGTTTATGGATCATATTATTGCTCTAAAACTCGGTATGTGATCAAACCTAGTACTCCGCAATTGTTTTTGTACACGGTTTTTTGGTCATAAGATGAAAACGAATGAATATTTTTTTTTAACTTTTTTCTTCATTTTTATTCGGTCACTCAAGGGGTACAAATCGTAGTACAAATTATACGAAATAACCGCCGGATTCTCTTTGGCCACTAATCGTTCAAAGTGTGCATCTCATGGATTGTGAAATTGTCGGACAAGGGCGCGCTTCAAAGACTCAACATTTGGGTGTAGAATAGTGCAAGCCATTTTTGTTGAATGGTCCACGGCTTGTTTGCAAATAATATCGGGTTAAGAGGCTTCACAACCTTTTCCAAAAAGTCGGATTGGTTTTCTGATTTTGAAAAAATCCGTCCACATTAAAAATCGACCGAAAAATGTGTACTGAAAATCATTTTTCATCCGATTGACTTGATTGATGTGATTTACTGATCCTAGAAAATGCGTCTACGAGGGAAATATCCGGAAAATAGGGGTTAAAAATGATATTTCTTATTCAATATACTCAGAACTCACTTTGTGTTCATAGTATTTGAAAAAACTATTATAATTTTGGAATATCAAGAAAATTAACGGACAATTGTTACAAACGTTTGTAATTGAATTATGTTATTTTGATTTTCCGCAAAATATGACCGAAAGTAAAAACCGAAAAAGGCCAAAATGATATTTTTGTTTTAATTTCCATTACTTTTTTTATATGTTTTGCTAAATTTTTTGGAATTTTTGAATGGTTTTTTAAATAATTTTTTTTGTTAAAACACGTTTTTCTCATGTAATACACTTTTTCACATTTTCGAGTAACTATATGTGTTACAATTTCAACTTGATTTCCCCATCGGTTATACCCTGATCTAATGGCCAGCGAGCGTATGGGCACAACGGCACAACACAAAACAAATTGACATTGGGGGCAATAAATACGTACAACAGCAACTGCGAGCGAATACAATAGAGCAGAAATATCTGGACATGGACATGGAACCTGGACTTGAGCCAGTCAACCACAAACGACTCACGACGAAGTCAAAATGTTGACCAATGCGCACAATTGGCAATTTGTGAAGTTAAGCGAAATTAATGAGGCAGAGGCTGGGCGAGTACAAAAAAAAAAAAAAAAAAAAAAACCTTTGTAATTCTATGGGTGGGCGTCAGCTGCCAATGGCTAAATAAAAGACGCAGGCTGTTCATTAGTCACACCAGCAGCTCTGAGCCAGGGCGGGCAGGCAGGAGATGGGGCTAAGGTGCTCAAGAGCAATTTGGCATAAATCTTCGTCTTCATTTTCATTTCATTTCATTTGGCTTAACATTCTTTTATTTTTTTATTTTCCTACACAATGGCGCTTTGATGTTAGTCAATGATTTTTAGCGGTTTAACCTTGGGGTAGCTTATGAATGGGTCCATTGTTGTGGGGCTTTTTGTTTTTCGCCTTTGGTAGGAATGTGGCGTTAATGCCCATTTCGGTTGATTTGTACAAGTATATATGCTTATATGGCCATTTGGGTGGCATTAAATGGTAATTCAATTTGATTAAAATACTTTGGGCTTGGGACATAAAGCGGCGCACTGGCCCTGACAAGTCAATGCGAATGCCACATGAGGTTCTGCAAGTTATTAGAAAATGTGCAGAATTGGGTTATATAAATAGGTCGTTGATAACTACCCCTCTATAAAAAGAAGCTATAAATACTGAAACAAATTTGGATTCCTATAAGTTCCGAACCTTTTCAAAATGTATAAGTTCTTTTGAATATAATATATTTGTCGTGTAAGAGATTTATCCATTTAAAATTAATTGTGGCGGTGAGTCTATTCGATGACTTCTAAGAGATATCAGAGGCAGTGTAGTTCTTTAATTTTAAATTCGGAGTCCTTGTATCGATCTACTATTTAGTTGATTTTCCTAGATTTTTTGAAGAAATAACGGCACCGTTTTTAGAGCTATATGTTACATTAGCGTTTCATAACTTATATTCCTTACCCTTATATAATCGAATAAAAGTTAAGCTATCAGTCAAAACAGTTCTCGATAACGTAACCGTTATTCGTTTCGATTTAAATCTCAAAATATGGGCCGTTTTCTCATCTTTTTGGTTTTTGAAATCTAATTGGATATTTAGAAAATTTATGTTGCCTACTTTAAGGCAGATTTTATCATCATATGCAGGTTGTTGTAGATTTTTTTAAGCGGCCTTAAAGAAGGCAACATAAACTTTCTAAATATCCACCCAGATTTGAAAATCATGAAGATAAGAAAACGGCCTTAACAATATCATCTTTTGAAGCATCAGACTTTATTCAAGGAAAAAAATAGGACAATTCATTATTTCAACATTAACTAAGATTTTGAGAGCTGATAATTTGTCCGGATGGAGGAAACATGCGCTCGATTTTGGTTTTTTTAAAAGGCCTGAAGAATAAATACTTACACAAGAAAAACCCGAGCGTTGCATACTTTTTGGTGTTGCTTTTCTCCTATATGTAAGAGAGGGGAGCTAAAGACCTTTGAAATAGTTACAGATATCCAGATATCTCCTTTTTAGTACCTTGATGTTTGCTGATTCTTGCATTGACCCTGAACCGACTAGATTTTAAAACAATTCGAAAAATGGTGGCTAAAAACAATAAAAAACTAGAATATCCTTAAGTAAATCCGTGTCAAAACTGGTCGCAGCTTTCAAATAACAGCAAAAATCGAAGCTACAAAAATGTACGCCAATCGGATATTCATAAACTCATTGTGGTCACGCAGAAACTCCGTTATTTAAGTTGCGCCGCAGCATTCATTAGTGTGACCATATATTTTGTATAATTTTAGTGATTCCAAGCTGCAAAAACCTGCAGCATGCGTTCACTTCTACCCTCAAAACAGCAGCTTCAAAAACAACCAAAACGAAGCAAAACAAAAACTTAAAGTTTTAGCAATTAGTTTTTAGTTTTGTTTCTCATTGACAGTTATTGGTTTTTGTTCTTAAACTTCTTCGTTCAATTTCTTCGTTTAATGCACTCTTTTGACAACAGTTTTTAAGTAACATAACATTGCCATGTGAAAGTTTTTTTAATAGTCAAGTCTTATGCGTCGAATTTTGCATAATTAATTTGATTGATGTGTTTGGAAAGGTTCTCATTATTTTAATCTAGTTAAGGGTACATGAAAAATGCCAAAAACTTTACCTAGGTAAGGTAAAAAGTAACTGGATTTTTTAGTAAAGGTAGCAAAAATTTACTTTTGAATTAGCCCTTTAAAGCATTTTAGTTTTCTTATAGTAAAAAATATGCATATAAAATTAAAACGTTCCCATTTTCGATTTCAATCAAAATATGCGGAATCGGAATTGGTTAATGTTCTCTATTATATAAACTGATTGTGTGATTCGGCTTTTAATTTCCAATTTCCAATTATCTTTATTAAACTGTCTTGATGACCATTATTTTAAACCGAATTATCAAATCCTTTCTTGGAAATTAAATATCTTACCAATTTCGATCGATTGCATTCGGAAACAGGCCTGGTAGTTACTTCAAAACAAACTTAGAGGCAAGGTTCACCATGCGCATTAGGACAAATATTCCTAAGAATATAATTTTAGTCTTCGTAGTATTAGTTATAGCAAAATCAAATCGAATCAGTTTAAAAACAGTTTCTGACCTTTACCCTTCGTGTCCTAAACTGGGATACCAGCAGGCATCTACCTACTTACAAACAGAAATACCTTTTAATTGACCTCGCTCCTCTTAAGTCCGTATAATTTGTCATTCTGTAAATTTTGTCCATAAGCTTTTGTCTTATGTAAAACTGAACCCATAATTCCCCTTAAAATTAAAGTACCTAGTCCTTTACCTTTTGTTTTCAATTCATATTCTGATATTGAAATAATTAAGCAATAAATTTTCCAAACTAATACAAGTGAAATGGTTTCCTTCGCACCTTTACTCCTTCTTCCTGCATTACAATTTCATTTATGTTGTCAACCATTTCGGAGGTGGCGACCGTGCTTCCGCGCTTTAATTAAGCTGTCAAATTTTTAATGACTGTTGTCAACAATGCAAATTCCCCATTCAAATTGTTCCATTCTTATTGAATCTCATTGTTTGATTAATAATTGAAAAAAGGGAAAATTAATGGCCGCAAAAAATATTTAAAAAATATTATTAAAAAATAATATTTGCCCTCATTCAGCTTGAAATTATTAAGTAGAGTTTTCCCTACTTAGGCGTATATCGTTTCAGCTGGCTTATGAACTTATATTGCATATATGTATATGTGTTTGCCCTAGCATAAATATAATTGAATTATAAAGCCTCTCAGCTTACCTACCCTACAATAAATAGCCGCATTATATATGTACATACGAGTTCTAGCTGTTATTTATGCGTTTGCCAGCAACATTTACACAAATTTCCCAGGTGTCTTATAACTCATTTGCAGTCGCTTTAAGTCCACGGCCTTATTTTAAACAAACAGCAACAAATGAATAAATAATATATATAAATAAATTAAGTGACTGAGGGTAGATTTTTGTGAATGGTTTATTTTTTTTTTTTTGCACTGCCCCAATCTCTTATTTAAGTAGCTGAAATCTGCCGGTTGTGGTTTAAATGTATGAACAATAGATGGGAGTGTTTGGGTTCGACAGGCGTAACAACAACCAGCAGAATCTCTACCTGTCAACAGCAGTTTTGGGACTTTGTCAAACATCAGGCAGCTGCATTACACACATTGCACTTTGCCCTCGCCCCTGTGGGCCTAGCTTTAACTAAGTTGGACGCACCTTCAATGTGTGTGTTTGCGAGCGTGTATGGTTGAGGGTGTGTGTGGTGTGCTACCCCAACAATATGATGACCCCATCTAACAATGACCAGCTCAATTTAATGTGCCTTGATACACTTGGGTGGAGTAATGGAAAGAAAGAGACAGAGAGAGAGAGAGAGAAAAGGAGAAGAAGCAGGCCTATAGTCTTTTGAACTTTGTTGGAGACAAGCAGAGACTACACTCGGGAAAAAATCTAGAACTTTGTACTTAAATCAAGAACAATAGTACGCCAAGTACGAAAATACTTGATATAAGTAAAAAAAAATTACTTGGTTCAAGTACGATTTTTTTTTAAACCGAAATACTTGATTTTAGACCGGTATTCCAAAGATTTTAAACCCTATTCTAAGAACAAAATGGTCTTGAACCAATCCCAATTCTTTCTTACGCTGAAATTTGCGTACTTACAAAATTTAAAAAATTCTTGATAAAAATTTTTGTACTTAAGAATTTTATTCTCATTTCAGGAACAATTTGTGTAAATTTTAAACTAAAGATTGATTCGTAGTTAGTTTAAGTACACCCAAAAATGAATCATACTTGAAATTAAAAAAAAAATGATATAAATTCAATCCTCTTCGTTCTAGAATGTATTAGCACAAAAATTCTTGATATAAGTATTTCGTACTTGATTTAAGAATTTTGTTTTTATTCGAACTTAGTTTAAGTACACCCAACAACGAATACCACTAGAAATTTTAAGTAAAAAAAGTTATAGAACGTACAAAAGTACAAAAATTCTTGATTTAAGAATTTTGTTCTTAATCGTACTTAGTTTAAGTACATCCAAGTACTAATCCTACTCGAAGTTTTAAGTACAAAACGGTATAAATTCTATCCCGTTCGTTCTAGAATGTATGAGCACAAAAATTCTTGATTTGAGTATTTCGTACTTGATTTAAGAATTTTGTTCTTATTGGTTCTTAGTTTAAGTACACCCAAGAACGAATAATACTTCGTTTTAAAATGTATGAGTACAAAAATTCTTGATATAAATATTTTGTACTTGATTTGAGAATTTTGTTCTTATTCATACTTAGTTTAAGTACACCCAAGAACATATCATACTTGAAGTTTTAAGTAAAAAACGGTATAAATTCAATCCTGTTCGTTCTAGAACGTATGAGTACAAAAATTCTTGATTTTAGTATTTCGTACTTCATTTAAGAATTTTGTTCTTATTTCAGGAACAACTTGGTGTAAATTTGAAACTTTAGTCTGATTCGTACTTAATTAAGTACACCCAAAAACGAATCATACTTAAAATTTTAAGTACAAAACGGTATAAATTCTATCCATTTCGTTCTAGAACTCGTAAGTTTGATTTAAGAATTTTGTTCTTATTCGTACTTAGTTTAAGTACACCCAAGAACAAATCATACTTCGTTCTGGAATGTATGAGTACAAAAATTATTGATTTAAGTATTTCGTACTTGATTTTAGAATTTTGTTCTTATTCGTACTTAGTTTAAGTACACCCAAGAACGAATCATACTCAAAATTTTAAGGAAAAAACGGTATAAATTCCATCCTGCTCGTTTAAGAATATATGAGTAAAAAAATTCTTGATTTCAGTTTTTCGTACTTGATTTAAGAATTTGGTTCTCATTCGTACTTAGTTTAAGTACACCCAAGAACGAATCATACTTGAAGTTTTAAGTAAAAAACGGTATAAATTCAATCCTCTCCAATATAGAACGTATGAGTACATTAATTCTTGATTTAAGTATTTCGTACTTGATTTAAGAATTTTGTTCTTATTACAGGAACAATTTGGGGTAAATTTAAAACTTTAGAAAAATTCGTACTTTTTAACTTAAAGTGAAAAATTGTATAAAACCTATTCCGTTAGTTCTAGAACGCTGGCAGCCGATTTTTTCTGAGTGTACACTTAAAAAAAACAAGTATTTTTAGTTGAATCAAGTGTTTTTGATCCCTAATCCCAAAATACTTGATACCGAACTAGATCCAGAACTAAATCTTGAAACAGGAATTTGCTTACTTAAAATAAGTAAAGAAATATTCCTTATATGACGAAAACAGACTGCTACATCAGTCCGCATTCACACGAGGAAGTTAACTTCAAGAAGTTCTTTGGCGCACCGAGCTGAAACCGGTTTCGTTGTTTTGTCTCTGCAATTGTTTTTACTTCGGTGCTGGCAAGTTGTTTGAAAATGTTTTGGAGTGTGGCATAAAAGACTTTTATTTTAATACTCACAAAATAAGAGTTATCGAAAGACTTTTATAATTAAACTCAGTTAATAATAATCAGTTAAAGATTTATATTTTTTAGTCACAATATATAAGTCTTCTTTATTTATCGCTTCGATGATTCAAGCAGATCGCAAACAGCTGAAGCTATAAAAAATTAAAAGACTTTTATAATACGATTTAAAAATGTCTAAATGAGTTTTTTAACTGAATTTTATATAAAAAGTCTTTCGATAACTGTTATTTTCGGAGTAATAAAATAAAAGTCTTTTATAATTGAGCGAAATCGGTTTAGCTTAATATTTTTCTGTTTCTGATGTGTCCAAGGCAAAACGAAAATATGTGTTGACTGTTAAATGCGATATTTATATACCAAAACTCCAGCTTGTGTTTCTTTTTTCTGAGTGTAGTTACTAACAAACCGTTATTGGCTTAGCATTGTCCCCTCAACATCTTGTTACAAATCTCTCAACATCTCAAATGCAAAAATCTCTAATGAGTTCTGCCCTGTTTAACAGTCGGATCTCATAAATTGCATTGCTAAATCATATACTTCCGGTCTCATGCACTTGCACTCCCCCTAGATGGCAACTTGGATATAAATTTCTGTCCATTTCTGCGCTTGCCTTTGCCTTTGCCATTTTGCCTGAGCTTTTTCATCATCTGCTGATGACACTTCAAATGCTCTGACGTTGAGAATTTATCACCTTTAGTGGGCTAGGCGGAGGAGCAGTAGGGTCACGCCTCGTTTGTCAACTTTATTCAATTTTGAGCAACTGCATGAAGCGGATGCTGCTTGCTGCCTTGTGCTTCCATCAAAGTTCTGGCATTTGACGCCGTCGCCATTGCGCGTTGGTTGCTTATTAAAAAATCCTCCTCCTTCTCGCTGCCTGCCTGCCAACTGTCGAGTTGAGTGCTGAAATATTGCCCGTATTCCCCCCTATTTCAGGCTTCAAGTGTTATCAGTCAAGAAGAGCGAGCGGTGCAATGGCATATCCCCCAAAATTCAATAGGGAAAGTGAAATATTTGTTTTTTGATATTTTGCTGCATACTTTCAGGCGCCGACCAAAAGCCCAAATTAAGTTAGTTTTTATGTTCTTTTAGTTATTTGATATATGGCAGAAATGAGATAAAAGTTTTAGAAACCTGAATGAAAACTTTTACGTACCAAAAAAAAAAAAACAAGAAAAAAACAAAAAGTTAGCCACAACAATTGCCAGAGCAAATGTACTCGGGTAATTGTTGTTTACACACAGACTGAATGGCTCTGCCTCTGCTAACCCTCAACCTCACCTACCCTACCTCAACCTCTACCTGTTTGCCTGATGCGTTTTGTGTTGCACATAAATTTTATTTGTTGAACTTTATAATGGCAATGAAGTTGATGTTTTTACGCTATTTCACTCACTGTTCTTTCTCTCCCGCTCGCTCCTCTGTTCACTTTGCCACAAAAGTTTCGTTTTTTTTTTTGCTCCTCTTTGAGGCCTGAGCGCATAAATTTGTATTATGAATGCACTTTTTTTTATTTGTAGGTAAAAACTTTTACTTGTTTTAGAGATCTATAGACTATTTTACGTGATGCAAATGGTCCATTTGAGCGGTGACATTTGGAAAATAAGTTTATGCCAGTTCAATGCAAATTTCAATAAATTTTTTTTTACCATTTTTGAAATGTTGTATGTATTTCAGTTGTTT
>JAEIFT010000733.1:0-98227 GCA_018904225.1 Lordiphosa mommai
AACAGATCGCATGGGCAACAGGTCTCTGCTGTTGCTGAACGATTCAATTAATTTATCAATTTCGTTTATATGCACATTTCACGACTGAGTAGAGCTACAACTTGAGTGGGAGGTGCTTAAATACATTTTCATTCATATTTTCCTTTTTCTTTTTTTTTTTTTTTGGAAAAACAAATCATAATTGGTTTTCATTGATCTTGGGGGAACATTTTGTGTGGGTCGCACGTTTGTACTTAAATCTCAATTATGTAATACGCAGATGCGTTCACTTATTGTGTTAATACATATTGTAGTCTTCATAATCACATCACATCATGGCTAAATTTAAAACAAAACTAGAGAATCCGAGACTTTCGAGTGTGTCTTTTGTGTGTGTGTGTATGCATATACATAAATACATGTATATATCTACCTACAAACTGATGTGCATATGAGACGCTTTGTAACTGTAAAATTGCTGCTCAAGGGAAATTGACCGACAGGCCGTGTCGGCCGTCGTCGTCTCCGTCTCCATCTCCGTCCGTCCGTCCGTCCGCGTGGCCCTCCCGCACCGATTTCTCAGGCATGCAGCATGTTTCCATCATTAGTTGGGCGCACTGCCAACGAAAGCACAGACAAAAGTCGCTCGACGCAGTCAACACCCGACCCAGTCTAACCACCACCACCACCACCATCCCCATTCCCATTCCCATTCCTAGGTACAATGTGTATATATATATATATGCATATTTATTTTGTATATAGTTTTTGGTATTATCTTGATCACCCTGGGTAATATTAATACCAGGTTGGCTGCTGTATTTATTAAGAACAAATAAAAGGGTAGCATGACCAGTTGCTAAATCTACTTTTGACACCTTAAGCTGATGGATTAAGAGTACAAAATCATAATTCCAATTAGACACGAGGGCAGTTTTTGAATGAAACATTGATTTTCTGTCAAGAAGTGAACAAAAGAATCCAAAATAATACCACATTTCTTCAAATTTAAAAGAAGTTGTCCTGACTGGAGATGGGCGCGTGTCGAATATTTTGAACACGACACGACTGTAACACGAATATTCAGGTCTGTTCTCGTTTCCGAATTCGATCAATCGGAATTGTTAAAGTTTCTTATTTTCAAGAATTGATTAGAAAAATTGGTTAATAAATTTTGCCGGATAAATATGAAGTTATGATCAGTTTTTTGGACACAACGGCGAGATTCTAGTTTTTGGTGCCACTAAAAACTCTTTTGGTTAGTTTAAAAGAGATTTTGCAAGTCAACCAAAGCCAATTCCCAAACCGACCAAAGCAAATTCGCAAACCAACCTCAGCTAGCATTGACACAAAAACTGTATTTAGGGTTGCCAAGTGAAGCTTTATGAAATGATTTTTAAATTAAAAAAATTTGCTTTTTTTTTTTTTTCGAAAATAGTTTGACTTTATACTAAATATCAATTTACATTAACAAAAACGTAAAGTATGTATCCAAGTCATGTTTAACATCAAACAAAATTATGAATTAAAATTTCTATAAATTATTTGCGAAAGATGCAACCCTATTATTGCAGTTAGACCGTAATCTAATACACAGATATTCTAACTAGAATTTCGACTAAAAATATGAAATTTTCGAGAGGTTTACTTATCAACCGTCCTCAAATCTCTATAGAGATTTCTGTATACATGTGATTTTTCAGTGGTGGGATTTTGCCTCCAGGGTCGTTAACTACAAACCGATCTGAATGAAATTCGGTTTGGGCAGAATAGATTGAAAAATTATTTTCTCATGTCGGCAAAATCAAAATCAATCCTAAACGTAGAGAAAATGGGGAGCAAAATCAAGAATCAAAACATTCGCCCAGATTTTAGAAAATTAAAAATTTGAAAATTTTGTTTTTATGTTTAAATCAGGGATCGTAATTATTATAATTTTTAATTTAAAAATACAAAATATATATTAATTTTTTCAATGAATTGGCAAATAACTCTTATTTTTTAACCTAAAAATAAATTAAATTTCAATTTTAATATATAAATTGCGAAATAATTACTATTTTTGACTTTTATAATAAAAATTGTGACATAATTCTTATTTGTCAATTTTTCTACTATTCAGTCTACAAACTCTTAACCATTTAAATCTATGGTGCATTACAATTATTTATCTAGCCTTTCTTTAACGTGGTGATGTATTTTAACGTAAAAGTAATTTTTTTTATTTTTTTTTTTATATTTTTTTTTTTTTTTTTTTGGAAAAACGTGTTTTTTTAAGTGATTTTTTTTTTTTTAAATAAAGATAATAAAAATTACTCATTTATTAATGGAAAGAAAGTTAAACAAAAAGTTGATTACTCAAAACAAGTTTTCCCACTCTTGTAAAATCAAAAACCCATTTATCAAATTTAACAGTTTTTTTTTTTTTCTTGGAATGCACAGAATGCAGAGCCCACGCCAAAAAGTCTTATTTCCTGTTGTGGATAAACATTGGGGCAATTGTTATAAAATGTATTCACAATTTATGGTTTTGATTTTAGCTACTTAAATTGGGGAACATGATATCCATGGCGAGAACAATTAAAGGTCGAAAAGTGAAATGCATTGTACGCCAATAGAAAGAACTTCAAGACAAAAAAAGTTTTCGTTAATGTTAATACTTTATTAGTTTATTTAAAGAAGAAACTTTGCTGATTGTTCAATACATTTAAATTTAAATTTTAAAAAACATTTTGAATAAAAGTAAATTTCCCTTTTTTCTGTTGAATTTTCAGCTAACATCTCCAGTGGATTCCGAAAAACACAGAGCGGGGGGAGGTAAGTTTTAAATGAAAAATTTCTGATTTGATTACACCGATTATAAAACACGGAGGACACTTAACAGAATAAAAAGGATTTTCTATGAATAAGCAGTAAGCATTTTTCGTGGGTTCTTTCTGAATTTTCCAAAAAAACTTTATAAAAGGCTTACATATAAAGCTATTCAGGCACGTAGCTAGATTTTGTATTTCGAAGGGTTGTTGAAATTAATTCGAGATAGAATGTCAAACTAAACTAAGACCAAATAACAATAGCGTTGCCAGATGTGACCAATTTATGACAGTTTAATCCCTGTCGAAATTTAAAAACCTCTAATGAAAAACCAACTTTTCTTTATATAATTTTTAAAAACGATATTTTTATTTAATATTTTCTTTTAGGCCAAACTCGAAACTAAAGCCTTAAAGGCTAAAAGACCTGGATTTACTGATGAAAGATATCAAGAGACTTCCTATTATATTGAAAATGGTATGTGAAATGGTCACTCTTAACTGTTTAAAATTAAAACTAAAACTATTTAATTTATTTTAAAATAGGTCTTCGAAAAGTCTATCCGTATTACTTCACTTTCACAACCTTTACAAAAGGACGTTGGGTGGGTGAAAAGATTTTGGATATATTCTCTAGAGAGTTTCGTGCACATCCGGCCGAAGAGTATGAGCGCTGTATACAAACGGGCACACTAACGGTTAACTTTGAGAAGGTGCCAATTGACTATCGGTTGAAGCATAACGATTTGTTGGCTAATATTGTACACAGGTAAGGTTTAACAATATTTTTGAGTTGGAAATATAAACTTAAGGCAGAGATTTATTATTAGTTCATTCATCATATTAACATTTAACCAAATGTAGCTTTAGTTTTGATTTAAGTCCCTTTTTTGCATTAGCGCTAAATGTTATTTTATATCTGACTAACGAGCGCATTCATCAATATCTTTGCAGACACGAAGTACCCGTAACTTGCCAACCAATCACAATTGTGCATATGGATGAGGACATTGTGGTTGTAAATAAGCCGGCATCTATACCCGTAAGTGGCTTTAACGACCGCCATATTACATATATAAAAACATATATATATATATATAAAACCATACATTTAGACTAGCCCTTCCTCCAGGGATACATACAATACGTTCGTGTAGCCTAGTATGCAAGCCAAATTTATATTATATGTTCACCTACAAAAACATATGATTGGACGTAATTGACATGTTGCCTTTTCGTTTTAATGACTATACAAAAACTGCACGTTAATCACCCATACGCAACGTTGGCCTTTGAACAACATTTCTCTCTGTCGCCTTAGAATAATATTGTTTTTAGAAAAATTGCATATGCTTTGAAAAAAAAAATACACTTTAGCGCTGATGCATATGTCATATGCATATTCAACAAGAAAACAACTTGAAGGCGAAAATAATTTTGGATGTACAAAAACTGTCTAATGTTTGAACAATTCTTATTAGGGGAATTAATTGTATATGAATATAATCTAACTGATTGTCTGTCTTATTGTTTTTCAACACTGTTTCGCAACACTATTTTTATACACTTGAAAAGTGTATATTAATTTTGTAGAAATATTCATTTCCGACCCCATAAACTATATATATTCTTGATCGCATTCCGTCCGTCTGTCCGTCTGTTTCTACGCAAACTAGTCTCTCAGTTTTAAAGCTTTGAACTTTTACACAGAGTCTTCTTTTTACTGCACGCAACTATATGTCGCCGGCCTGAACGATCGGTCGAAAATAACTATGAGAAAAACTTTTTTATTTTCCTTTAGCGTCACTCTTGATATTTTAGTTAGTGTTTATATTTTGAAAAATTTCAAAATCGGACGCATACAGCATATAGCTGCCATATAAAGGGTCGGTCAAAAAACTAGTTCTAGTGGGAAAAACTTTTTTATTTTCCATCGTAGCGTCACCAATCTTGGTATAGATTAGGTTTATATGCGTCAACACAATTCTGGAAGATTTTATCAAAATCGGATGACTATAGCATATAGCTGCCATAGGACTGATCGGTCGAAAAATGTGTTTTACTGGAAAAGTTTTTTTATGGTATGAAATTTTTTATTATCAATGATTAAAAATTTTTAAATATCTGATATCTATATCCTATATATTTTTACCGGTTAAATCAGTTGGAGTAAAGTTTTTCAAGTGTATTAAAACTTCTGCACAGTCGAAGTTAGCTTTGCCTTCTCGTTCAAACACTATTTTCCTTATTGGATACAGGAAAAACGTATAGCAAATTAATTCCGTTTTTTTCGCACGTTTCAAGTACGTTTTGTTCTTCGGTGTACTTAAATTAAGTACATAACATTCTAAACAACCGTTAATATTATTGAAATGATAACAAACATTTTTAAATAAAGAATTTTTCGTACATAAAGTTAGTCGAACAATTCTTGAAAAGGCATTCCTAATTCCTGTACAAAATTTTTAAGATTATGTACGGAAAAATCTTAATCCAATAAAGTATGCAATGAAAAATGCGAATCTCTTAAAATGTCCCACTTTATATATGGAATAATGTTGTTTCGTATTATTTGTACTTTGAATAATTCATGCCTATGATCTTTGTAGTCATATTTGATTCGATATTTTTTTCAGCTAAGATTTGAAATGGCTTAAACCAAGTAAATGTTATCATTTTTGAACCGAGACGGGTGTTATTCGCCTTTAAAACGGTTCGGTTCAGCTTATTCATTAGTTTAATAAAGAAAAGACGATATTGCACTTGTGAACTTAAACATTTTTCTAAGGTAGTAGTAGTGTTTTCTCATTAATTAAATTTTAGCCTTTGCAGTACCTTCAAGTTCACCATTTAACAATTATAAAATGATTAGTGCGCGTTCTTCTTGTTCAGAGGATGGACCGAAATCCATAAAAAAAAAAATCGTATTGATTTGAATCATTCCTTTTCAAATCACGTACCATACATTTTTGTTTTTCAAGACAATCTTTGAACTTATGAACAAAGCCTTTGGACATCTGTCTTTATATAATAAGTACATTTATTATAAAATCAGCTCGCCAAGGCAATAATGGATTTATGCGCAAGACTAAATATATTCTTTCTAAGAAATCCATTTCAAAAAGATTTATTTTCAAAAGTGCTCAAGCCTGATCCCGTTTTCGAATTATATATTAACCGTGAACCACTGATCCGAACTAAAACCGCGGTTCGGCTTGCTTCAAAAACCATATTATACACCGATCCGATGGTTTAAAATCTCTGTAAACCACAGAACCGAACCACTTCTTATTTCCGAGCGGTATGCATTCCGGGTTTCAAGTAGGTTTTGGAGGAATTAATTTAGAATTTACAAGACATCAACGAGAAATATTTAATTCTTATTTAAAGTGGCTTGCAAGAAAAGCAACAAGCTATATTTGAGATATTTATAATCTACACCAGATGTGCCCAACGCCTATACTCTTAGAGCTCTTGTGTTGTTGCTTAACTCGCCGCTATAGCGCGAGCATACGAATTCACAGAAATCAACCAAATTTTGTTTTCATTTTCCTCATTCCTTTGGCTGCAGCTGCCTAAATAAAACATCAAGATTGTTGGCGAGTGCGAGTTAACTTAAAAAAAGAAGTCTGGTGTGTGCTTTTTCACAAAACAATATGCTGATCAGTGGGCAGATTTGTCAAGGCTACGAATCAAGCTAATTTTCAGCCCGTTTTTGTCTCACCTCCCCTTCCACCAACACACACAAAGTTTCCGTTACATTCTCTTAAAATTCAAGAGACTAAATTGAAAAATAATTTGCATACTTTTCGGCTTGTAGAATAACAGATCGGCACACAATGGATTATGCATCTTCCATGTATCACTTACAGTCCCCAAGTGCTTATTCTATATAGGAAAAATGGAAAATGAGAGGTCCTGGTGGTCTTGGAAAAAGTACTGTTCAAAAAAGAATCATTATAACTTTAGTGAGTTATCACGATAGTTTCATAAAATGCAGTAAATTGGAAAAAAATTATATTCTATTATTAGACAGGGGATTTAGCATATTTTCAGATAGAATTTTTCCTAGTAGACCAGTGTAAATACGTTTTTTAAGAACCTATTTGTGATTTGAACAGCCCATTTTGTGACCTCTTTACAACTTACCTCTGTTCTACTTGGATTCAATTCCACTTGAATCATGCAATCTAAATTAATATAACTTTATGTCCTCTAATTTAGAAAATTTACAGATTTTCTTAAATCATATTGCACTTAAAGAAGTTATAGTTTAAAATTCAAAAATACCAAGTAAATTAAATATACACGACATGGGTTTATTTTGAGTGTCTCACATTGTAATAATACGAATCAGCATAAAAGTATTAGCGTCGCAGTATTATTTTATCTGCATACGGAAAACATATATATATTCAGGGTATATTTCTTTTCGCTGGATCTCTGCGGTTTTCAATTGATACCAATGTTTTTTTGTACTCATAATTCTTCATTGATTACACACACACATTATACAATTTTTTAATGCCAACTGTTTCGCTTTTTCTCTGTAGGTACATCCCTGTGGTCGCTATAGACACAACACGGTGGTCTTTATACTAGCCAAGGAGTTCAATCTGAAGAATCTGCGCACAATTCATCGACTAGATCGTCTAACATCAGGCCTATTGCTATTCGGACGCAGTCCCAAAAAAGCACGCCAAATGGAGCAACAGATACGCAATAGACAGGTGGAAAAGGAATATATCTGCCGGGTGGAGGGCATTTTTCCAGAGTGAGTTAAGCAGGGGATAGGGCATAAAGAAAAGTTAATGGTAAATTTTTTTACTTGTTTTAGTGGCACCGTGGAGTGTAAGGAACCCATTGAAGTGGTTAGTTACAAGATTGGTGTGTGCAAAGTGTCACCGCGTGGCAAAGATTGTACCACAACTTTCCAAAAGCTTTCACAAAATGGTAAAACCAGCGTGGTGCTGTGCAAACCATTAACTGGACGCATGCATCAGATCAGAGTACATTTGCAATATTTGGGTAAGTTGATTAGACATTAGACACTGAGGGCCGTTTTTGCAGGTTCAGGGTTTTTGAAATCTAGGTGGATATAAGGAAAATATATGTTGCCTACTTGTAGGCCCTCTTTTTTTAAGCATTAACGATTCGTTGTAGACATTGTATATATTTTAAAGGCAGTCTTAAAGCAGGCAACATATATATCTCCTAACATTCACTTGGATTTCAAAATCCTGAAAAACAGGAATATTAAGAAAATATAAGTAATATATCCCATGTGTTCTACAAATCGCTTCCGTCTCAAAATTGACCCAAATCGAATGGGAATGAGTCGCTAGAACAAGCACAGACATTTTTAAGCGGCCTAAAAGTATGCAACTTACATTTTCTTAATATCCACCTAGATTTTAAAAACATGAAAAATCATGTAAGTTGCCTACTTTTTGAATCATAAGTGGATGGTTGTGAGCGAAAACGGCCTGGAAGTAGGCAACATATATTTTTCTAATATCCACTTGGATTTCAAAATCAGGAAAAACATATATATTAAACAAAAATGTGTTGCCTGCTTTAAAGATGCATTGAAATCATTCTCGAGTCTTTGCAGGTATTTTATTCAACATACATTTTCTAAATATCCACCTAGAGTTCAAAAACATGTATGTTGCCTTGTTTAGGTAGCTTTTTAAATCTTTCGCGGGTCGTTGTAAATATTTCAAAAGCCTCCTTAAAATAGATTACAATAGAGATGTGCGCGGGACAGAAAAATCGATCCCGTCCCGATCCCGACCTTAGATTATCCCGACCCGTCCCGATCCCGATGCCAAATTTTAAATTCAGTCCCGTCCCGATCCCAAACGTAGGTTGTCCAGACCCGTCCCGATCCCGACCACCAATTTTAAATCCAATCCCGTCCCGTTCCAATCCCGAAGATGCTTGGCGGAACCCGCGGGAATCCCGTCTCGATTCAAACTTCATTATGTTTTTAAAAAACGCGCTTGCTTGTTGTAAATTTACCAAACTGATTTAACTGTTTCAGGTGACTATTCAATCAGTTCCCTAAAATACAAAATTTCATTCCTTTGGTTAAGCTTGCTATGTCTCCGATTTTGAAAAATTTTTCAAACATTGGGATCCGAAAAATAAACCGGGACCCAAAGAATAAATTGGGACCCGAAAAATTTCGGGATCAAGAATCAATTCCGTCCCCACCATTGTCTGTCCCCGACCCGTTCCCGTTCCCGAAGCCAAATTTTTAATTCAATCCCGTCCCGTCCCGATGATTTTTTCGTGACCCGCGGGTGTCCCGAAAATTCCGGTCCCGCGCCCATCTCTAGATTACAATCATTTTTTTAATGTCCACCTAGATTTCAAAAAAATAAAAAACAAGGATATTAAGATAATGTCTGTTGCCTACTTTCACACGCGGCCTTAAAGTAGGTAACATACATTTATTTAATATCCACTTAGATTTCAAAAACATAAGGAAGACAAGTTCTCATTTATACTTAAGACCATATATTTGCGATTTTAAGACGAAATCTGTTTGAAAAGCGGTTTTAAAACGCAAAATTTTTACGAAAGTGGATTTGCGACTATTTTTTAATGAAACAATTTGAATGTATTTTTTAGGTTATCCCATACTAAACGATCCTCTCTACAACCATGAAGTTTTTGGACCACTTAAGGGACGCTCTGGAGATATTGGTGGCAAATCCGATGAAGAACTTATACGAGATCTCATTAATATACATAATGCTGAAAATTGGTTGGGCATAGATTGTGACTCGGATATATCAATGTTTAAGAATGCCAAGGATGAAACAGATCGGGAGAGTCTAAGCAGCGATCAAACTTCAGGTGGGTAACTACATAAACTTAAAGATGATTTCTCATCTTCTAGATAGATATGTGGCAGATAGAACTACATTTTTGTTTGTTTATCTGACAGATATTGCTATGCAGGAAGTGAAAAATCGGCCCTTACACTGAGAAAAAATTTCAAGAAATTTTTAATCAAGTTTAGACGATCTTAAAATTTAAATCTGAAAATAAAATTCTCATTTAAGTTTCTGTTACGATTATACCCTTCCACTTAGAAAAAAAATAATAAATATAAGAAATAAAATCTGTAATCAAGTTAAGGGGTTATATACAAGGCTGCAAACCGGTCCTCGAACCGAACCCCTGAGAACCGGTTCGTTTGGGTTTTTTTTTTTCCAACCCGAACCGAACCTTCTACATTTTTAATCCCTCGAACCTGAACCCGAAACGAATCACTTATTCAAAAAGAAGGTTCGGTTCACAATAATAATTAATTCTACAAACGAAAGAAATTCTTATTGAGATAATTGCAAAAAGGAAAGTTTATGAAAAATTTCAAATATATAATCTATAAATGATACAAATTCTTCGGAAATAGTCCAGAACATATAATAAATACATCGAAAATGTTTTAGATATTTGGAAAAATTTAAAAATACAAGACTTTAAAAATATTGTGCTTACCTAATTGTACAAGCTTTTCACACTAAGTTTGTCTTTCTAACGAAGAACTCGTAAATGAACAGCTCCAGGAGATATAAGCCTATCCGATTTAAACAACCCAAATAATCCAGGATTTTCCAAAGCAAGTCGATGGACTGACTTGAGTAAGGATTTTTAATTCCGAAATTCTTGTCATGATCTGAGAATGCCGGAAATAAATTGATATTCGTTGATTCGCTTGGATGCAATTCCGTAGTTACTTTAATACTGTAATGCAGGACAATTTGATTTTCAAGTAGTATCCTACTTCTATTTTAAGTTTTTTTAAACTTGTATTAACTAATCGAGGCCGTTCTAAAATATGATATGATCCAATTGAAACGTATAAATAAATCGGACAGCTTTCTTCTATTGTTAATGAACCGAGGTTCGAACCAAAACCTGGGTTCAAAGGACCAGAAACCGGCCGACCGACCCAAAGATTATCATGGGTTCGAACCTACGAACCGAACCTCTTCCAAAATTTTGGAGGTTTGCAGCCTTGGTTATATACCTTTTTTGTCGAAAAAAATAGGAAAGTTCGGATTTTTTTTTTAGTTATGTAGCAATTATTTTATTACATGAATGATTTTATTTTCTGTTGGTACAGTTTTTTGCCAATGTTTGTGCAAAAATTTGTGAAAAAATAATGAATAGTTTTTAAGGGGCAGCTGTTTCCCTGAAACGCCTTTTTTTGGTCGAACTGGTCAACTGAAACCATAAAAATAAAAAAATTTCATTAGTTTAGAGTAATTCCGTGTATCTGAACGATCGTTTTCATAAAAAAAAATTTTTTTTCTGCATACGGGAACGTTTTATGCAAAAACATGAATGTTTCAGACGCTAGAAATTTTACTAAAAAATTCAATTCAGCGAAACAAAAATTTGTGCATGAAAAATCGATCGTTCAAGTACACATAAAATTCATTACGAACATTTAAAAAAAAATTTGAAGAAAATCGGTACAGTAGTTTTCTGCCAATCCACGTCACCGCGAAGTCGTTTTGCAAAAAACACCATTTCGAGATATTTGCGTTTAACCTTTCAAGCTGTAACTTTTTTTCTACTACTCAAATCTTTATGAAAATTTGGGAAAATGTTCTCAAGGAGTTGTTCTTCAAGATAAAGCAATAAAAAATTTTTCGATTTTTTGAAAAATAACCCCTTAAGACGATCTTCAAATTCAAATCTGAGATAAAAATTCTGATTTAAGTTTCTGTTACGATTATACCATTTCATAAACTTCATAAACTCAATAATTTCTAACAAATTTTCTGAGTTTAAAATAATGTATATGTACTCATAACCATTTCCATTTTTTAGCCATTCATCAAAGTGATGACGATGTGGGTATTAATTCTCGAGAGACTACACCACCTTGTGTGGAGAGTTCACAAGTGTCACTTAAACAGCTGCCCGAGTATGCGGTAGTGACCACGGAGGAGATTTTAACTCCTGCTCTGCAAGCACCTACACCTCCTGTGGCCGGTTGTTCGGTGGATATGTGTTTGAAATCGGATAAAATTACCACAGATAAGCATTGCTATGAATGTAAAGTGCACTATCGTGATCCCAAGTCCAAGGATCTGGTCATGTATTTGCATGCCTGGAAATACAAGGTAATTTAAGGAAATTCACAACTTTGATATTTAAGTTTAATCTATTCTTTTATTTCAGGGTCCTGGCTGGGAGTACGAAACTGAATTACCAAATTGGGCACGCCCAGACTGGGATGATGCCGACTCCACTTGAACAATTAGCAATATTTAGTACTTGCCTTACCATAAAGTTATTTAAAAACACACACACACACACACACAAACATTTACACCCTAAGAACCAAGTATAGCAAATACGTGCAATAATAGTCGAATTGAAGACAAGCTGACCAAAAAAAAAAAAAAACTACAGAAATTCTAAATATCATAGTTAAGCAAAACAGAAAAATGTGCCTTTACGATTGGGAACATGCAGCGGTATTTTTCGAAAATTAACCAAAAACAAACCAAACAATCAATCAATCAAAAAAACAAAACAAAAAAAACAAACCAATCAAATAGGGTACAATATGAGCTGAAAAGACATGCAATTTCAAGCGTTCATTGTAAAACTAAAAAAAAAGTATAAAACTACATTTATTATAATGTTTCATATACTCGTACGCAAAATACACATACAAACTTATGTACTTATATTTGTAGTAAGTAATGGGTGAAAGGCAATAAGATTAGAACAAAAAAGTTGCATTGACCATTTTATATATCAACTACTTTGTGTAAGCATAAAGCAATATAATACAATGATATACTTATATATATATATATATATAAATATATATTCATATATATATTTAGTAAAATTAAATAAAATTTTACAAATGTTTCTAAAAAAAACAAACAAAAACCATCAATATTTCTTTGAAGGCTCTTATTATCGTCCCACCTAAAGTAAAGTAATATCGCAGAGGCTTGTCATATTTTATTTAGAGTACTCAGTTTGGGCAGCTTTCTATACCGACAATATTTATATTATTTATTTATTTATTTATTTCATTTTGAAGGTATAAGAAAGAAGAAAAAGGTTGTAGAGTGAGGAAAGGATTCCCTTCTGATTTCATGGGGGAAAGTCACTACGAATTACTTGTAACCACTGAGAAGGAATGAGTACTTCTTGTAATTCGAAATGGACAATTAAAATTGAGCCTAAATATGTCTGAATAGTGGAAACCAGAGCATTACAAGAGGATTTTAATTCGCACACACTTAGAATAATAGATTGAGTGATCCAAACGCATAAGTCAAACTCCCGGATTGGCTCTACGAGTGTTGTAAATAAAAGTTTGGTTATGTAAGTATCATCAAACTCCGTAGACCTGCGTTTAACAAATTCCAGCACACCCATGGCTTTATTTACAGAGAGTTCAATATGTGCCCTAAAAGATAGGCTACGATCAAGTGTAATACCCAGATCGAAAAAGGACTCAACCATTTGAAGCTGTTGCGAATTGAACAAATAGAATTGAACATCCTTATGGGTGCTCCCTGTATTATTCAATTCTTACAAAAATTGGATCTTTCGACGCTGATAACACTTTATTACAGCCTGAAATCGGTCGATGGGTCTATGAAAAATGTGGTTTTCATTTTTGTTGAAATCTGTCCCCGGTTTTTTTTTATTTAAACAACTATTATTGAAAAAAGTAATAAATGAGATAGTTTATTTTCAAAAAATTAAAAAAGACATTAAACTTTTAACGGTTTTATTTTAAATTGGGCATCAAAGAAATCGAACTGCATCATTACTTTTTTTTAAGTTATTACGATGGTTTTATACAAAATTTTTATTTTAAGTTTTTTACAAAGTTAAATTTTTTTGTAAATTCCAAAAATATGATATTTTATTCTTTTGAAATCTAAATAAAGAGATTTAAATGTCTTCTAATTTAATACATTCACAGTTTTTGTACCTTACTTCGTCTATTTGATCAAAAAACAAACAATTAGTGTTGCGATATTTCCAAGTCTTTTTTTTTAATATTGCTTAGTATTTCCCTAATAAGAAAAACGTAGAACTGCCCTTGAAATGGTTCTCAATATTTTGTTTTTTATTTTTTATGGATAAAGAGCTTAAAAATGCGAAAAAATAATAGGACCACTTTTGCATTCTTCATAGAAACCACTATATTTCGCAGAATTACTTTGACAAAACTGTTAAGGGATTTGACTTTGATTTTATTATTTTGATCATCAAGAGTAAGCTAAATCAAACAAGGCTAGTGAAAACGGAGTTCGAAAATAGTGATATCATCAAAAAATCGATTTTGATTGGAAAATCCTTTCAAGAAGTTGTTCGATTGGTTGGGTATTCAAATAAAATAATACGGAACGCAAAAACTACAAAAAAGACGAAACAATTGCACAAAAGCGATTCCTGGCCCAGTTTCACGTCAAAAGATGATCCCGACCGCCTGGCTCAAAGGACCTCAATATAACTGCGTCAGTGCAAAAAGTTACTGACCCGAGAACAAAACTCAAAAGCCCGGAGGCCCAGGAACAGTCCCACTTTAAAAGCCACACATATTGTAAGCGCATGGAATTCGCAAGGAACATCTTAATTGGACATCCCCCAAAATGTGGGAATATTTTATAGAAATATTAATAAGTTGTTTGTTTCATGGAAAGGTTCTCGTTTATACGCCGGTCGTCTAACTCAGAAAACAACCAAAATACACTGTAAATCTAAACAGGCTCAAGTGTAATGGTATTTGATCTTTTTACTTGTAGGTCGACTTTTGTTGAAAACCTTATGGATCACTTATACGGTTATTTTTTGATATTTGTGTTCCCAACACAGAATAAGATGCCGCTAGTTTGCGTCTTCCAACAAGACAATGACCCCGGAAAACCAAATGGTTAAAAATGTTTTTTAAGTTTTTATGGCCTGCTCTCAGACCTTAATCCCATTGAAAATCGGTGGTCTAATATCAAGGCAGTTACTACGTTAAGCCAACCATCATCGGATCAATGGAAGACTTTCAGAGTCCTAAACAAGATTCCCTTAAACGGTTTCGGACTTAATAGAATCGATTCAGGACATTGCGCAGCCTTATAGCCAAAAGGCATCCCAAATAAACTGAAATTTATTGAATAATCTTAGCTTTAGTTACAATTTGTTTCTAATCTTAAGTGATTTTTGTAATTTAAGTATATTTGTAAGTGGTCCTTTTTTTTTCGCCTATTCCTTTTTTTCTAAAATTCCTTAAATTTGTTAAAAACGGTAAATAAACCAGATTTTTTCCTTTCTAATTGTAAAAGTCTACTCATTCTAAAAACGTATTTAAGGTTTCTAAACGTTACAAAGAAGGTATAACGTCTTTGGAAAATTTGCTTTAGGTGGTCCATTATTTTTTTAAAATCTAAAAAAAAAAATGTTTACATAATTTTTATTACCAAAATGACATTAAATAAGGAAATATTTAATTTGAAATTAAGCTACTGTTTAAGTAAAAAAAATTAAAACATTAAAAATTGATTTTAATGTGATTGTACTTAATATTTGAAAATTTTCAATAATTTGTTGTACAAAATTTTATCTAAAATAGGTGCAATAATCTTAGTTTTTGGACCTTAACTTTTGAAAGCACAATGATATCAAAAATCTGTAAGTGTAGTAAATTAGAGAACATTTAAATCTATCAAATATAATTTTTTACAATTTAAAAAAAAATTTTAGCTTTATGAAAAACTTACAAAAAAATTGTTGTATGAAGCCATCGTTATAAATCATAAATCTAATGATGCAGTTCGATTCCCAGGGCCCAAAACAGGGGAAACCCGTTAAAGTTGGTCATGTCTTTTTTTTCGACATGCACCGTTTTATTATATTCAAAGCTGTTGGGCTACGAACTGTTTACCCATTCAGCACATTCTTCAGATTTAGTTCCCTTCAACTAAGGACTGTACCGAAAAGCAACAGCACGCATTCATTTGCTTATCATTTTTTGACATTTCGTCCGATTTGATAAATTTTTTTGTACTTATATCATAAGTTTTATTTACTTTTATTATTGACAAAACTTATTGAGAAGAAATCAATCCCATAATTTAGATAGAGATTTTTGATTTTTCTCTTTTATTAAATTGTGGACACTTTTGTTTTAGCGTTTCTAGTTGTCATTTCTCAGTATTTTTTAAAGCTCTTTCAGATTTTCAGCAACTCCACTATTCTTTTTTAAATTCTAGTCTATCCAGATCTGTTTAAAATATTGTTATCTTATGGTTTTTCGATGAAATGGTAAAAAGTGTTTTTATATATTTATTATATTTTCAAAAAATATGCATATAAACAATCGATAGACAAGTAATGGGGATTTAAATGTTGTCACCCTATTAAAAACACAATAAAATCGTACAAAGTCGTGTTGCTTTCCAATTCAGGGACAGATAGAACCAAATCCCTATTGAATACCACAAAGTTGACAGTCTGCAATGTAGCTTGTTGTTCCATTATCTGGTTTTATCATAGCAAATGCTTTTGTTAAGTTTATTGAAGGGCTGGTGGTGTGCTTAAGTGATTATTCTAAATGCAATAATGGCTATGGGCCAAAATGTTTAAAATTGAAATCCAACATCCGCTCTGAACATTCTAACTTCAAAGGTCAATTTAAACAATTTAGACTGTCCTTATATAGCTCGTTAAATTTTATAAAGACGTATTGAAATGTTTTCTGTATCATACCTACATTTATAGTGCCAAAAATATTTAAAATTAAAACGCCCCGCATTTTTGGCTCATTCTCAAGACCATTCATAATTAAACTCTAGGATAGGAGTCAATGATTTCTCGAAAGAAGGACTTTCTTAATTGATTCCGAATTTCACCAAAGTGCAATCGCTCTATCACCCAAGACCATACAAGGAAAAAAGATATAGTTAGAAATACAATTTGTACTCCGCTGTCTAATTTAACAGCACTAAAGTTGCGACAACTCAATATTTTTCATTTTAAAAGGTAGTACCAAATTCGTTTTTTCGTTCTTTCACATTAGGGAAAGTTTGAAAGCCTTGAACAAACCGCCATTGTTATTATTCATTCTATTTGATTAACAATCCACTCGGCATTTTACTTTAATTATCTAAAGGCTGCAATGCGTTAACACGGCTACGGATCACTTTCATGTGCCAATTTTCTGTTTTTCCTAAAAGCGTTTTTCAGTTTCTGGTTTTTTCCCCTCCTGTCTTTCTAATTACACATTGTACTCGTATTGCATAATTCAGTGGTCGCCCCAGCGACTTGCAGCTTGCAGTTGCTGCAGTGGAATAAAGTTCCAATCTTGGTAGGCTTATTTACACATTGAAAGAATGGGTAGGGAATGGAGGAAGAGGGGAATTTGGGTGCGGCTGGTACTTTTGGATTTATTGTGTTTCATTTTGTTGCATGTATTTTTAATTTCACTTGTACGATAATTAAATTTTACACCCCAATGCAATGCCATGAGGGCCACGTGCTGTTGGGCCCCGTGCATTGCACATGTTTAAGTACGTTTGATTGAAATGGCGAATGCTGCAGTGTTAAGTGCTTCAACTGGTTCCCTTTGGGTGTAAAGACAAGCCGATCCTTGGCATTTGAGGAATTAAAAAAAAATAGAAATAGAAAAAGGGGCGAGTCTAAGCTCATATAAAAAATGCTTTATGTATGACTGTTTGTGCATATCATAAATTCACATATTAGTTTCAAAACTTAAGTTGGTTTTTTTTTTTGTGTATGCTTTAATGAAAAAAGTTTGCCAGTTTTACGGTATATTTAATGCATATTTTTTGGCACATATTTTAACCATTTAAATTTGCTGTTATTTAAATACGATAATTTGGAACTATAGTTAGGAAAATGGTTAGGGGAAATATGGTTAGGGTTTCAAAAATTTCAAATACAGATTTCATAGATTGTCAAATTTTTGTGATAAACTAATTATTTTTATTTTATAATAATAATAATGGTTTACTTTATAGTCCAATAATATTTTCAACAACTTGCTCCGTGATTATATCCTTACATCTGAGAAAGTATTACAATTATTTTTTTCAATTTTTTTCAAGGAAAAGGCACGAAACATTTTCATTTTATATAAATTATTTTCTTTGATCCATTTGCTTGGAAATAATGATTTTTAGAATATATATTGCCTACTTTTTTGGGTCAGATGTTCTAAGGAATTAAGAGTTATAATATTCATTGCATACTTCCATATACCCTCGGTCTCAAGGAATTGAAAACTGTCATTAATATTGCCTACTTTTTAGGGCAGCTGTGCTTATAACAAGCACAGAGAAAAGAGGAAGATTTGACTGACATGTCACTAAAGTTACAAACCTTTTTAAGAAATTGGTTATATGTACTTAAACTTTATGGAATTGGCGAAGAACGAAAAAACTACTATAGTAAATATGCTCTAGATCAAATCCAAATTTCTTTTAATTTTTCTAAAATTCATGAGGACAGAAAAAATTACATTGCCTTATAAAATGATGAGAAATGGCAATTCTCATCAAGTGAAACATTGTTTACTTTGGTTTAGTACCGGTTTTGCACTAGAAAAATATCTAATTGCATTTTTGTTGACCATTTCTAGCGATGCAGAGCCGATGCAGTACATTTTTAAGTCTCTAGTTCCTAGATGACCCCAACATCCTAAGCAGTCAATCCTTGCCTTAATCAAAATCACCAGGAAAACATAAATCAGCAGCAGGTAACTTGACATAACTTAAAGTTACAATATTCTAATTGGCTACTTTCAGGGCCCTACATCTAACCTGCCAAAATTGGCTTTAAGAAAGCAATTGCCCTTATGTGAACTCCCAGGCGAACAGAAATCAGCAGCAGGTGATCTTTCAAATTTCGCAGACCAAATACTGAAGACAACAACCTTATCCGGCACTGTTGGCAAAGGATATGCTGCTCATTTGGGATCCGGGGTTGCTAGTGTCCTTAAGTTAATTATATTTTCATACTTACCACGAAACGCTTGTTAAATACCCAAAAACAAAATGCAAATCAAAAACCTTGTTAAAATAATTTAATGTTTTATTGAAATAAGTTCGAAAGAATTGGAAATCTGTTTTAATATTTACAAATAATTATGTATATTTTTTTGTGTAAATAAAATGCTGATTAACTACCACTAATTTAATTGAATGGTACAATGGTTGGGGTCTCGACTATGGTTGTTGTCTTCGCTAATTTCTATGCGAATTGGTTGTTGTCTTCGCTAAATGGTTGTTGTCTCAGCTGAATTTTATGCAGATTGGTTGTTGTCTTCGCTAAGGTCCATGCTGATTGGTTGCTGTCTTGGCTAAATGGTGGTTGTCTTTGCTAAATTCTATGAGAGTTGGATGCTGTCTCCGATAAGTTCTGTACGACTTGGTTGTTGTCTTGGCTAAATTCTATGCGAATTGGTTGTTGTCCATGCTAGAAAATTTATTCATGTTGATGTTGTTGTAATGTTTTGTTGTTGTAATTTTGTTGTTGAAATTTTTGTTGTTGTAATTTTTTGTTGTTGTAATTTTTGTTTTTGTTGTTGTAATTTTTGTTGTTGTATTTTTTGTTGTTGTAATTTTTTTGTTGTAATTTTTTTGTTGTTGTAATTTTTGTTGTTGTAATTTTTGTTGTTGTAATTTTGTTTTTGTAGTTGAAATTTTTGTTGTTGTAATTTTTTGTTGTTTTTGTTGTTGTAATTTGTTGTTGTAATTTTTGTTGTTGTAATTTTTTGTTGTTGTAATTTTTTGTTGTTGTAATTTTTTGTTGTTGTAATTTTTTGTTGTTGTAATTTTTGTTGTTGTAATTTTTTGTTGTTGTAATTTTTTGTTGTTGTAATTTTTGTTGTTGTAATTTTTGTTGTAATTTTTGTTGTTGTAATTTTTGTTGTTGTAATTTTTGTTGTTGTTGTAATTTTTGTTGTTGTAATTTTTTTTTTTGTTGTTGTAATTTTTTTTGTTGTAATTTTTGTTGTTGTAATTTTTTTGTTGTTGCAATTTTTTGTTGTTGTAATTTTTGTTGTTGTAATTTTTGTTGTTGTAATTTTTTGTTGTTGTAATTTTTTGTTGTTGTAATTTTTTTGTTGTTGTAATTTTTGTTGTTGTAATTTTTTGTTGTTGTAATTTTTTGTTGTTGTAATTTTTTGTTGTTGTAATTTTTTGTTGTTGTAATTTTTTTGTTGTTGTTGTTGTTTTTTGTTGTTGTAATTTTTGTTGTTTAATTTTTTTTGTTGTATTTTTGTTGTTGTAATTTTTTGTTGTTGTAATTTTGTTGTTGTAATTTTGTTGTTTGTTGTTGTAATTTTTTGTTGTTGGTTTTTTGTTGTAAATAATTTAATTTTTGTTGTTGTTTTTTTTGTAATTTTACAACAACAACAACAACAAAAAATTACAACAACAAAAAAAATTACAACAACAAAAATTACAACAAAAAAAATTGAATAAAAAAATGAATCACTAAAATTTTTTTTAACAAAACACTAAACACGCCATTACTCGGGCATTTAAAGGACTAAAAGGATGTGCTTTAGCCAGCAGATAGTCCTTTTGTATTATCATTCGATGACATCACAAAATCCAGGATTATTCAGAGCACAGGCGGGATATAAGGACTTTTCTCCAAAACTTACCAACTTATCTCGGCAACAGCCCCAGTCAGGACCCCAATAATTGTACAATTTCCATAAGTTAGTGTATATTTAGACCAGCATTTTATTCACACAAAAACTTACACATTATTTGTTAATATTAAAACAGATATTCGATTATATCGTACTTATTTTAATAAATATTTGTATTACTCAAACATATTTTAAATATAATTAACTTAAAGACACTCGCAACCCAGGATCATCAATGAGCCACTTAGCCCTTGCCATTAGTCGAGAGAGCTGCTCAAGAAGATCTGGATAAAGCCATGTTCCAGTTCCTCCAAGTTTAAAAATATGACAAATATCTGAAAATAAAGAAATAAAAAAAGAAGTTTAAAATTTTTGCATTAAAATTTTACTTAAATAACCAAATTTGCCAAGAAGAAAGTCGTACTGAATTAACTTTCAATGAGAAAACTAAGTCCCGGATTATCCAGGCGAGATATTATATTAGAAGCATTGGTAAAAAGTATTTTAAATTTATCTAGAAATCCACGCCCAATTCTATAAACTGATAAAACTTAAGCTTCGCAATCTTGAGCAATCTATTGACTGTTTCCAAACCTAATGAAACTCAGCTCAAAGGAAATAATATATAGAAACGGCAAAGACCAAGTGTAGAGTCGTTGGTTAAAGACTAAATGAAATTGTGCCTTAAAAAAAATGTGATTACTTTTTGCAGCTAGCAGCTCGTATGTACATAGCTGGGCCCTTTGGATTTTTATTTCATTTCCCTCACTTTGGGGCTGCAAAAGCAGCACGTGCTTTCAGCATTCACTTTGTACTACGTGTATGTTAGTTGTAAAGTGCTGATAAATTGTATATTGCAGTTCAAAGCTTGGAAAAACGTTCAGATGGGATGTGCAGCTGTGGTTGTCAAAGCAATGACTTATATCCCCAGTTGAATCGAATAAAATTTAACATAAAATTTAAGAATTTCGTTGATGCTCACAGTCAAATGAATTAAAGTGCAGCAGCAGCAGACAAGACAAGTAATAGTGCCCGTGGCTTAGGTCTAAACAATCTTTAGCTTTCCATACATATATGTAGGCGTCTGTATGTATACAATGTACAAACACACCTGCCCACCCATACTCCAAATTCATTTTGTCAGGTTTGCGGACAGGAGCCGACACAAGCACATGGACATTATTTATGGCGTCTAGGATCAAAGTGGCCAGTAATCTGGCATCATTCTTGAGTGCCAAATGAAAGGATGTGGCATAAATGAAATACCCTACAAATACTAACAGGTATGAACAGAAGCTAGATACTCTAAGGGCCGTTTTCTCATTTGCATGTTTTTGGTTATTAAGAAAATTTATGTTGCCGCTGTTATTCTGCAGTATTGGCGATTCTTTTTTTTAATAAAGCTATTTTAATTTGAATTTACCGACCATTGACCCACATTAACCGTTGGGAAAAAAGAAAAATTTTGTAAATATTAACATTTTAGAAAAGGGTCTGTCCTTTCATTTGAAAGACGTGAGTATTGCCTTAAATCCGTGTGTTTAGATCTTGGGGTGGATAATCCAAAATTTGAAAGTAATTTTTCCATTTTATTTTAAAATAATTTGTTACATCGGCTTTCTGACGATGGAGAAAGATTATTCAGATTTTGGGAAGCCCGCTCTTGTATATTAGTTTAAATGATGGAAAACAATATGTAGAGACGCTCGACAGACAATTGCAAAAAAACGCACAAATTGATTTCACCGTAAAGGTCCAACCAAAACGAGTTTCTGAATATAGATATCAAGTCTTCAATCGAATTGTTATGACAAGCGAAAAAAACTTGTTATATGAATAACGCGAAACTATTATTAAAGAAACTGAAAATTAATCTTCTTATTAAAAACTCTTTCCTCATAAAATTGCAAGGCACCCATAAACGATTGGGAAAAGAACCAAATGAGTCAGTGTAAATGACTGAAAAATTCAGTTCTGCATACGGTGTTATTCTTAAAAGTCAAACAAGAAATACTGCAAAAAAAACATCGTTGAAAGGTGTTAGGCTAGCAATTCAGTGGAATTTCTGCATATCTCTAGGGTTGGGTACATAATAAATATAACGTTTGATATGAGTAACGCAACCACACTGACAAGCAGGAGTCTGATGAGAGAAAGCTTCCGTGTTTCTTTGCAAACTTTTAATTTGAGGCCTCAACCTAACAACGCTAATAGCCCTTCATTTGTTGCATATATAAATCATACAAGCGTTCGAAGCAAATAAGAACTAACAAGGGCGTATTCTAGGGGCAGCATTTCAAGCGATCCTTGACAGCTAAAAGTCAGAGAATTCTTCATCTTCAAAATGCGAACATTTGAATATAATCATTTTCTTTATTTTTTTTTAATTATTAAAAAAAATTCTGGACATGAAAACCTTATGAGTGTTTTTAAAAAAATCCTGGAAAGAAAGCTTAAGTGCTTTCCTATTTGGTTTTTTGTTTTGTGTTATTTATTAATTAAATTAAAAAAAATAAAAAAAAGTTTGGAATTCGAGGGCTGCTTAAAAAGTTATCGGCCTGCCAATTTAGGTCTCAAAAAAAAAAAGGTGTAGAGGTGGTAGCCATGATTCCGGGGCTAAAGGTTATCGGAATTGAAAACGGTAAATTAGGTTATGATCAGAATTGATGTAATTCTGGCCCGTACCTCAATCAAAATTTTTAATATTTTTTTGAAAAATTGGCGGCCATTTAAAAAAAAATTTCGATTTTTCAAGTTTTTTTATGTAGTTTAGTGTAAAAAAAAAAGAAATAAATGTTTTTCCTCTTGATTGAGGTATGGGCCAGAATCACAACAATTATGCGTCGATTGCAACATGGCTGATCAAAATCGGTTTTGTAGAACTGGCGCCATTATGGCTATCAGGTCAAAAAACGTGGTTTTGAGAAAAACGCACTTAAAGTTTTGAGCAACGTTGAAAATACTCACGTTAGCAAGAACATTGCTTCACATAAAAGGCTTTATCTGCTAAACTATTTCGAATTTTGGAAAATGGTTTGAAGGGTATGAAAGGGGATGAAAAGGAAATGTCTAAGCTATAATAATTATGCAAAACAAAAAATCGAAAAACAAATTTTCAAAGGTAGAAGAAGGTAAATCCAATGTCAAGTACATTAGCACTAAATACCACTAACTGTAATGAACAAGGCGGAAAACCGGTCCTGAACCGAACGCCTAAGAACCTGTTCGGGTTTCTTAAATTGGCCGACCCGGACCATGAACCGAACCTTCTACATTTTTGATCCCTCGAACCACTTATTCAAAAAAAGGTTCGGTTTACAATATTAAGTAATTTTTCAAACGGAGGAAATTCTCGATATGTTTATTGAAAATTTTGCTCTTTAAATTGATCTGACTCTACGACTGACTGTAAAGATGTTATAGATTCCTTCGAAAATTGTCCAAGAGAATATACATCGAAAATAATTAAATTATTTGGAAAGGTCTTCTAAAAATATTCTTCTAACTTGGTTGTACGAGCATTTTCAACACTAAAATCTGTTTCTTCTAATGTAAGAATTAGTAGAAATGAACAGTTCCAGAATGATATAATGCCTACACAGACGAAAAAAGATATCCGGACTAAAATCAATCCCAACAAATGTCAGTTGATGGTGGATTCCAGATTTTATGAAATTTCTTGAAATTTTAATCCGAAGTTCGGGACTTGAATTACCTTAAACAAGGCAAGGTCGCCTATATTACTTTTTATATAATAATAGATGATCAAACTAATTGAATCGTATAAATAAATCGAAAATAAAAGCTTCATATAATTTTTTTTAAGTGAACCGAGTTTCGAACCCAAATCTGGGGTTCAGAGGATCCAGTAACCGGTCCATGAACCGAACCCAAAGATTCCTCACAAAATTTCGGAGGTTTGCAGCCCTGGTAATGAATTTGTATGCAAACTACATTAAACAACTGCAACAGCATAAAATTGTAATCAATTTAATTTTCATATTTTTGACAAAATTTGCCTAAATATATCAGAATTCAACATTTTTAATTTTACAAAAGGAAGATTTCCCAAAAATTTACTCTGACCCCCATTTTCCAACTTTACCAAAATCTAAAAAATACGTGTACGATTTATTTAAATAACGAATTGCTAGCAAATAAACTGCTCAACAAGTTTTGATAAATTCCGTATTTAGCAATGTTTAATCAAAATTTGTGCAAATTATTTGTCTGTATGAACTTAGCTTTAGCAACAATAAAATTGAAAAAATAATTGTACATTTTTTAAATCTGCCAAATTATTTGGAATATAAATAAAAAAAATTCTCGTTAGTACCGACGAGAACTATAAGTGTGTAGAACAGCCTGTTAAAATTTGAAAGCAATCGGTTCAGTAGAAAAAAGTTAGGACCCGGGCCGACGAGAAAAACAATGTTTTGAGAAAAACGCGCTTAAAGTTTGGGCTCCTTAAAGGTTGGACTCCGAGGCGCTCTAGGAAACTCGTTATAACTCCCGAAATATTTCGAATTTCTGTCTGAAATTTTCACAGTATATTCTCAAGAAATTGTACTTTCAAATTAAGCAAAAAAAAATTTTCGATTTTTTGAACCCACCTTAAAGATAAAGGCCTATTCTCAGGTGACATAAAAATTATTTTCGTCACAATATTTCATAGGAATAGAAACACTTTTCTAGAGCTTTGAAATTAGAACGCTTTTAAACAGTTGTCTTATTTATATGAAGCATAGTGCCAAATATAAAATTTATGTCATCTGAGATCAGGCCTTAAAAGCAAAATTTTGGGGTATTAAATAAATTCTTTGCAAACCTAAACCTTTCATTTCAGATGATGAGAGTTAAGTTTTTCGGTTTTTTCTTTATGAAGGGACACTGTAATGTACATATATCAGGGACCGTAACTGTTATAACTTTTTGGATAAAAATTTTGAAATAACAATTATTTTCTAATTTTTTACATAAAAATTTTAAAATAATCGTTATTCTATGATTTTAAAATACAAATTTTGTTTTAACAGTTAAATGGTAATTTTTATATAAAAATTTTTGAATAACAGTTAAAACTAATTTTTTATTATAAAAATTTAAATTAATTTTTATTTTGTAATTTTTATAATAAAAATTACTTTTTAATTGTTATTAAAAATTTTTATTATAAAAATTTTTATAAAAATTACTTATCTAGTAAGCGTTTGTAAATTATAGAATATCTTTGATAGAAGGATACAAGATTTACTTAAACCTACTAGATTAGTAATTTTTATAAAAAATTTGTATAATAAAAAAATTTTCATAAAAATTAAAAATTAATTTTTATTATAAAAATTACAAAATAAAAATTAAATTAAATTTTTATAATAAAAATTAGTTTTAACTGTTATTCAAAAATTTTTATATAAAAATTACCATTTAACGGTTAAAACAAAATTTTTATTTAAAAGTTATAATATAACAATTTCAAAATTTTTTGTGATAAAAATTGCAAATAAAAATTTATTCAGTTTAAGGACTCGCCATTCAAAATTATGAAGATTCATGTACTCCATTTTATCAGGGGATACATATTTCGTAGTAATTTTTTCACTTCCATAACTGTTATTTTCGGTCCCTGACATATATCAATTTAGACTATTGTTCCACTTCCAGCTTTATATATTTTCTATTTTATTTGGAATGATCTCCTACGTCTATTCTTTCCAAACTATAGTTTAAGTCAGAGTTCACTTTGGAAGGTGTAAAAAACTTTTAATTGGAAATTTATGCCAATTATGAATATATTAAAGGCAACACTACGTATGAGTGATATTGATAAAAAAAAAAAAAAAAATATGTTGCCTACTTTAATGCCGCGTTTAAAATTGTTCCTTAAACATAAAAGTAGGCAACATAAAATTTCTTAATAACAACCAAGACTTTAAATTTAGATTTGAAATTAATGAATAAATTATTTTTTTTTTAAATTCATATTTACCTGTGTATTGGCTTGGAAAAAGTGCCACCTTCCTCACATAGTTGAAATACTTTACACAAAATTGAGCATGGCTTCGACTTCGAAAGGCTGCGGTAGGCTCCTTTATCTTTCGTCTCTGTTTATAAAAAGAATTTATGGCTTCCCCTAAAAACAAACAAAACAAAAACAAAATGAAACATTTTCTAGCTGAGAGATACCTGCATAATACGTGAATGTACTATTTTCTTTACACAAATTTAAACTGCAGCACGTCGGGCTCTTGCTCCCATAGAAACGACAAAGAGTTTGTTACAAGGACAGAGACAATTTTTCATGTGTCGTAAGTTATGCTGGAAATTTTATGGTCATTTTCCGCTGACAAGTAACAAATTTGGACAAATTTTTATGTTTATGTTGATATTAAAAATGGATTATGCTGGGATTAGGCGGATTCAGCTTGATCTAGTAAGCTAAGCGAAATCTCTCTGACACTGAAAACATTTCATATTATTGTAGACACTGAATTTCTCCCAATTGTTGTACCTAACATAACAAATCAAAATGTTTGTAATATTCGAGTTTTTAGTGCTCATTTTGGCTTTATCCACAATACCGCACATACAGGCACACAATCAAACGGTTATTGAATTGAATCCGGCTACATTCAAAAAGCTTTTATTACGCGGCGATATGCTGGTGGAATTTTATACCTTCAACTGTGAGAATTGTACCGAAACGTATCCTTCATTAGAGAAAGCCTTCAATGCAAGTATAACAATTGGCACTCTAAATTGTACAGCATATCAAGAGTTTTGCTCAAGCATCCACATTATCACATATCCCACTTTGTTGTACTTTGAAAAAGATGCAAAACTATATCAATCAGTAAATACCAATTTAAGTGAACCCACGGTACAGGTATGTGAGCCAGGAAAGGTGTTCAAACTGACGGAAGATAATTTTGAGACGTATATAAAACATGGAAAGTATTTTGTCAACTTTTATTCACCAAGCTGCTTGGTGTGCATCACATTCCAACCCATATGGAAAAAACTTGCCAAGGATTTAATAAATTCCACGGATTTATGTATAGCGGAATACGATTGTGAAACTCAAGTATCAGTATGTAAAAAGTTGGGCATAACCGGTGTACCACGCAACATATTATTCAAGAATGGGACACAATTTGAAACTTATCGTGGCAAACGAACCAATAATGATTTGAAAGAATTTGCATTGGAGATCAAATCAAATAACGATGAAACTTCTTCAGCTGTTCGAGTAGAAGCCATACATATATTGCAGCTTATTTCATTATTATTGGTCCATATCCATATCAAAGGTGTAATTATCCAATAAAGAGTTATATTCTGACAAACTGTATTTTTTTTGATCCTTTGATTTTTGGTAGATGGGAGTCATTCTGCAGGTAGTTTCGATGTGCGACTTTGTGTTTTATTATTGCCGAAAAAAAATAAAGTATGATAAGTGAGAACAATAACCGATTGATAAATCAGCACAACTCTGCTGCAAGCATATATATTACAATTTTCAGTGTGACCGATCAATTATTATACGTAAATATTGAATATAATTAGTGTGAGTGAGAAATGCCAGGGTTGGAAGGCCGTTTGTTGGAAAACATAGTTTGAAAATTGTGTGGGGAAAAGCGGAAAAAAAAGAATTGATTGTAAGCCGAAAAAGCTGATTTAATCCCGACGGAAGGATTGAAATTTTAAGCCCGTTTAGGATTGATTATCCGTAATTGATCCCGTTTGGGATTGTTTTTAATCCTATTCGCTTAAATGTCAGTGAGAGAGCGAACTAGCTGAGAGCAACAGCAAATTCGCTCTCTTGGCTTCTCTCTTTTGTCGTCTGGGCAAACGCTCTTGTATGTCATTGGGTGCCTAGTCTGGCAAGCGCGGCGCGGTCGGGTGCGCTGAGACGCAGACGTTCTTCAGTATCGAGGTCCCGAGTTCGATTCCCAGACAAGGCAAGTTAAAGTAAGTTCTTATTAATTTATTTATATATGTTTCTTCCAATTAAAGAAGTCTTAAGTGAATCCAAATATACAATTATATAAATATATATATGCAAATTTATAAGAAAAAAAAATCTCTCTCGGGCGTTCTAAATTTTTTGAACTTTTATCGGGCGACTATCCCGACTAGGGCTCAGTTTAAGCCATTCCGGGATCAACCCATTATTGAGCCCGTTTGGTGTTGAGTGAGCCCGAATGGCACAGTTTTTTTTTCTGTGTAAGTTTAATTAATATGCCACGATTGGCCAATCGATTGCTTGGAATGTATGCTGTGTCTGTGTTGGCGTTATGCGTTATTTTGAAAACCAAATAATTCGAAAAAATTTTTAACTTCATATTGCCAATCTACACTTTAAAATGCATGTTTCTTTTAACTTATGAACCGGATCAAAACGGTTCGGAAGCAGGTTTGAACTGGGAAAATGTCTTAAGGGGGTCTTCTACCTTTGAACAGTGTTTTATAAGTGTTTTTTTTTTTAATTCTCGGGAGAAAATCATAGAAGCTTTTTCAGTTTGGTTTTTAGATTTCTGTTATTAATTAACTATATAATAAAAATACAAAAAAAGTTTGGATTTCGTGGGCTGTTCAAAAAGTTATTGGAATGCCAATTAAGGTCTGAAAAAGGAGTAGAGGTGACATGACAATCTAGTAGGCCCCTATGTTGTCTTGTTTTCATTGTGAATAGCTTGTCATTTGACATTCAAAACAAAACAACATGAAGGCCTACTAGATTGTCATGTCCCATGCGTCGAACAATGTGAACTCAGCCTTACTTTGTTTTAATCACTTTTTTTTTTCTCATCTTTCTTCTGTGTAGGTATATGTTATTATTTTTACTTACCTAATCTTCTTCTTCGCAGCCGGCTTCCATTTACGCCCTTGAAGCCCGAACGGTAATTCCCTGAAAGAACGGCAAAGAATATTTAAAGTCTTAATAAGTGAATTTGTCAAAAGAAGTCTAAAAATAAAAAATATTGAACGAACTAGTTTTATAAACATTTACCTGCAGGCATGACAGAAGTGCAAAGGTCAGGTTCACTGCATAATCCTCAGGCTGAATCACCCAAAACTTTTACACTCGCAGGCGCTGGATAACCAGTTTGGAATTTCTGCGCTTTCTTTTTTGCTAGTTCTGTCGAGGACTTTCATTTCATTGAGAAAAACCTGTCGCGGAGCTGCTTTCATGCTCGCCAAATGGCTTTTCTTTTCTTGGCTGAATTTTTTGGTAGATTTAATCGAGGTCTCCACCTTCTGTTTCCAGGTCAAGTTATCCGACTTTTTGTTCTCCAACACATCCATATTTTTCTCAACGAGATCCACAAGAATCAGCATCTCTTCATTGTCCTGATTGTCTATGCTCCTCGCTGAACATTTTTCAAAACAAAAAACAGCTGTGCTGCCTACCGATAACTAGTGAGTTTCCTACCCCGTCGGTGTGACCGTACCTCAATCGCACATAATACCTTATTTACTTCATAAAATCCACCAAGATTTTTAAAAACATGAACATTGTTTTTCTCTTGAAAATTTAAATGTAAGCATCAACATCAGGTGTCACAGGGACCCCAAAGGGCACAGCAATATCATGGGAAAACTGGCCCCGCAGTTATCAGCACCAAATTTAAAAAGTTTGAATAAATCTATAAGAAACTCACTCTCCCAAAGGGGTCCTCCATCGCAATTGACGGGAGTTATGAGGGTGGTGGAAAGTTAAACAGAAAACAGTTTTTTCTTAAGAATCGCTTAACCGATTTTGATGGGTTATTAAATATATGTTGTAAGTGTTCAAAATGCAATTTGAAAAATATTTTTTGTAGAGTTTTTATTACCCAAACTTTTGGTCCAAAAATTATGATTGAATTTTTCAATCATTTTTCGCGGTGAAAATTTTTTTACACCTCCCAGTTTATTTCTGTATTTTACATTAGGATATCCCTAATAACATATAATTTTTGCAATAGATCGCAATTGGGCCTCATGGTGAAAAACAATTAAACATGTTAAAATAGAATTTTACATATGGGATACCCATAATCCCCAGTAAATTTTTGTATGTCTCCAAAATTTTTAATCGCTGTTTTTTCAATTAAGTTTACATGCAAACAAATAAAGCGCGTGTTTTTTCATCTTTTAAAAATATACAATTATATTTTATCTATATCAATGGTTTTTTAAATTTCTTTTTCGTCTTCTTTGCCTTTTTATGTTTATATTTCCTTGGCATGAAAATTTAATAATGCAGTGCAAAAAATATTTTAATTGTGAATTTTCTAGGTTAACTCACATTATATTCGGAAAAATGAGCGAAAGACAAAATTTGGAACAAAACAAAATTATTCCCGTTTACTCGCACTGTCTTCCATCTTGAAACAACTTTAAGTTACATACATATGAATTTGAAAAAATATTCGGATCAAGTATTGGCCCTTTCCAAGAAAAAAAGAATTAAAAACTTTTTAAAAACCGTCTTTAGATAGCGCTCTAAGAGTTGTCCCCTATATTTTTTCGAAAGAGTTTACGTGTAGACTATGAATTTGTCTTTTGGATCGATTTAATCCGATGTTCCGTTCAAAAGTATGATATTTGATATTATATTATTTTTTATATATTATATGAACTATCGACGGTGGAGGAAAACCATTTAAAGGTATTCTCATCTATATAGTCCTTCTATTTGACAACGATTAAAAATTTTTGGAGACATCAAAAAAATTGACTAAGTTGATATGGAGTATCCCATATGTAAAAATTATATTTTACATGTTTAATTGTTTTTCACCATGAGGCCCACCTTGCGACTAATTGCAAAAATTATATGTTATGTGGTATCCTAATGTAAAATACAGAAAATAAAGAGGTGTAGAAAAGATTATAATCCGGAAAAATTATTTGAAAATTAATCATCATTTTCGGACCAAAGATTTGGTAATAAAAATCTGAAAAATATTTTCAAAATTGCTTGATACCTATATATTTAACCCATCAAAATCGGTCAAGCGGTTCTTAAGAAAAAACTGTTTTTCTGTTTAACTTTCCAGCCTCACTCTCAACTCCCGATTTAGAGTGGGAGTTCTCAGTAGATTTTTATCAAACTTTTGCTATTCGGGCAATGCTGATATGCTATGCCCTTTATGAAAAGATTAAATTTGTTTATTTTCACTATATATTATATTAAACGATATTTCTGAAATTTTTACTGATTATAATCATATAATTACGCTGTGATATTTTTTTCAAAAAATAAGAAAAATATGACCAACTTGCTATCGTTATAACTCATAAAACTAATGATGCAGTTCAATTCCCAGGGCCCAAAATAGGGGAAAATCTGTTATAGTTGGTCATGTCTTTTTTTTTTGACTGGCATAGTGTTATAGATATTGGGCATACATATATAAATGTACGGTTCTTTACTGAAAAAAGTGGTATCTCTAGCTCTTATCTAAGATCTAGGTGTTATATACAGACGGACCGACGGACAGACGAAGATAACTCGTTTAGTAATGCTGATCAAGAACATATATTTTTTCTGCCTGTTGCTAATTAAGAGGTATCTGTATAAATCTAAGTCGAATTATCTACTGATTTGCATTTGAATGAAATAATATCTGGCGAAGAAATCCGACTAACAGTTGAATTCAGACATTTAAGAGGGGAAAAAGTCGTACTAAAACTAAGAATACGTTATGTTAATACTAATCAGGTTGCAAACCGGTTTTGAACCGAACCGTATCGAACCGGAATTCCGACTTTTCTTTTACTGTGAACCGAACCTCTTGTAAAAAAAATATCTGAACCTGATCGAAACAAAACTTTTGGTTCGGTTCAACCAAAGTTACAAGTATTATTTAAGCGTGACATTTACTGATAAAAAAATAGCTAGCCTACTTGCTCGTAGAAATAATACTTATAAATCTGGATTCAATTTAGTGAATTCGTTTTCGACATTAAAATTCTGAAATTCTGTCTCGGGGGATTTCGCGAAAAATTTCTGCGCTCTTTTTGAGTTTGGTAGAATTGAGTGGCAAGTCGTTGTAAAAAGAGAGCATTTTCGGGTCTTCCCGCATGACTAATTCTGGGCAAACAATTTTTAAAAAGTTAAAAAAAATGTTACATTCAAGAAGATCCATTCTTGTAAAAAAATTTGAAAAATCTGTAAATTGCATCCGATCCCAGACTTTTTGTCACTAACAATTGCAATTTTTTTGTCAACCTATCGTGAAAATTTGAACACGAGAGATCAATTGCTTCGAAAGGTATCTTTTTGCCTTCATTTTTTTTCAAATTTGTTGGATCCTAGAGGATTTACTGTTTGAAGCTGCTGATAGACACCTCAATAGTCACCCATCGATCTTTTCAATTTTTCACTTAGTTACTCTTCTATACAAATTTGGTAAAACTTTGGACGAACCAAGAGTCGAACCAAAACCTAAGCACAAAAACCGTAAATTTCTAAACCTTAACCATTGGTAAATTTTAATTCGAACCCGCGAACCGGACCTTCGCAAAATTATTTGGGTTTGCAGCCCTGGCTCTAAAGCCGCTGTACTCACCTGATTAATAATACCGATAAAACAGGCGACCAATTATTTCGATGTGTTACTCGCGAACACATTTTGAACGATTTGGCTCATCTTGGAACACCCAAACCGTCGATTGTTGTTCAGTTTCCGGCTCGTATGCATAGATCAGTTTACGGCGCGTCAGTGTTGTAGTGTGCATAGAAAACTGCGTTCCGACGTCTGTACAGCAATAGTAAATGCGAAACATACCTACTTCGTGTCTGTTACATTACCTACGATGCGATCTTTCTATTTTTGTCCCTTTTTGACCGATTTTAAAATTACGCACCTTTTTTTATCACGAGGTGATTATGCTTAATATAATTGATGTACAAAGTAACGCCAAAATGCCTTACTTTTTTTGTTTAGCCACCACAAGTTGAATCGAAATGCTTAAATATAAATCGGTGCTCATCATAGTAATGCCGAAGAGGGAGTAATGCCACATCTCTTGATATTAATATTCTGTATTATCATCGATTCATGAATTTCTTTTTATTTTTTTTTTCTTTTTTTCGCTCTTTTCTCGGGTTCGTTGGCGGGCGCGCTGTTTGTGATGCGCTGCTCACCCGCTTTCTGGCACTCCGGCGCCCCGTAACCGTTAATGAAACGTCTTAAGACTAAGTTCACATTGTGCGGGCATGAGACTGGGCTGCGTTCACACTTTAGACACGAGACGATAATCTAGGCCGTGTCTTGTCACAATGTGACTAGCTTGTCATTTGACAATGAAAACAAGACCACATGAAGGCTACTAGATTATCATGCGTTCATCGGTGAGACAAACGATATAACTCTCGCTTGTATGTAGGCTGAAAAATATTATGTGTTAAATAGGGTGGCTGATGAATGATGCTACTTTAATATCGTCCTTTTGTTTTTGAATTCATATAAACTATTTTAAAGCTGGAAGTATCGTCAAGCCATGTTTTTTATATTAAAAGATCAGTCAGTAAAATTAAAACAAAGTAAGTCACCGACAGAACCAAAGCTTTAAGGTTTTTTTTTTTTTGGTAGCAGTATTCATCAGCCACCCTATATAAAAGAAAATCAAATTAAAGGTTAATTTACTCGCCTTATATAATTTATGCTCCGTTTATTTATTAACTTCCTGAATTTCCTACGAACTTTTTGCCAAATAAACGACAAAAGTACGTATCTCCATGGGACTCAGTTCTATAATATACTTTTGATTCTCCCTGCTCTGGCTTAAGCGAAATGTGTATGTCTTCTTCTGGAGTATTTCGCTTAATACGATTGCTTTCGGCAGCCAATTGTCCAGCTGGTAAGGCTTCTTCGGAATATTTGACATTTAACATGGGCTTGGCAGCACTTAATAAGTGAATGGACTTGGCAGTTTTGGGGAAAGTGGCATATGAGTTATATGCCTCATCCTCAGCTTCGGGTACAAATTGCATGCGTCGTGTTTCATATAGCCAGGCATTACCATCCAAAGTAGTTTCGCGTATATCTTCAATATCAAAGACACTGAGTACTTGCTTAATATTCAATTGAACAGGCTGGGAATAGTGTGAATCCTCTCCCTTTTCCAGGATATGTTCAAAGCGTATAAGCAGCTCATTGGCATGCCAAGGCTCCAGGGTAAGCAAATGCACGGTTTTGGGTAAGATCACGGAAATGCCATTGTACTGAGAATGAGAGGGGGAAATATGTTTTTCAAATTTAAAAGAATATATCTGGAAAATACTTACAATATTGGTAAACGCTGAAAGCCATTCTTCTGCCGTGTAAGATTCCAAGTCGCTAAATAATTTCCAAGCGGGTAACAAAGTTTCCAGCTGTACCAGCCGTTCAATGGCCTTTAAGGAAACACCTTCCCGCAAATGGGATTGACCCACAAACAGCTGATGCTTGCCTCTGGCTATGAGGCCCACTCCATACTCAGTTTCATTCAAAGCCTCACCCACACCAAAAGCATCGTCATTTAATAAACGACGATTTACCATTAATTCCAAGCTTCCATCTAACAAAGAGCTACCACCTTGTGCTCGATCTGTAAGAATTGCCATACGTGCGGTTTTATCTTCCAAAGCAATTTTTGTGGTCACCGGATAATAATTGCCCGCCACTTTTTCATTAAGCTTCAAGTTCCAGGTATCACGATGATTACGCTTGCGTTTAAGCATTTCGCGTCCTTTTAAATAAAGTATTAAACTACCGTATAACTACCGTATAAACATAACTTACCATTTGAATCGGTGTAGAAAATGCTCTCCGATTCAATATCCGACTTAAAACGTGTTATAACTTCCTTGCCCAGCCCATCTTCAATGGGTATGGGACCGACTAGCCATTCAAATTCCGCATGACTGCTCGTACGATACACACGCACCACTTGACTTATCCAATCGTTAAATTTCTGATGTATTTCCTGCACCACATCTCCTTTGTATACCTCTATGTCAACTTGATCGGCCACAAAATAGGTTTTATCCTCTTTGGGACGGAATATGTAGGCACCCGATGAACGATTCAAAAATTCAGCATTATTTCCCACAGCACCTTGATAGTACAAAAATTCTTGGCTAATCATGCGTGTCATGCCATCAGCTGTTACTTCAGAGAGAAAACCATTTGTATCGAATGATAGTTTTAGGTTCTATAAAGAAACATTTAAAATGAAAGAAGATTTGTGGGATTTTCTATAAAAAAGGGTGTCTTACCGCATTACCAATAACGGTCAAACTGGAAGACTTCTTAGGCAAAGCACTGGGTTTGGCAAAGTTTAGGCGGTTATCGGATCTTTCAATGAAATAGGTTCTATAACCCACCGGTGGCAAATTGGTGGCATAGAATACCAATTCATACTGAGCACTGGAGTTTCGATGGGGTATATTGGCTACTCCTGCGGGAACTGGTACCACTTGAGTTGTCACTGGTGCGCCTGGAAATATATGAAATATTTTATAAAAGCAAAGGGCATTTATTCTACCATTGCGCCCTTGTAGCCCGGCCCGTTATTTTGCCCAAAATGAAATAGAAACGAAAAGGCAAAGCTAAGTTTAGCGCTGACAAAGTTTTAATACTCTTGTTAAGGCTTGAATAGATGTAAGATGTTCTAAGCAGGGATTAATTCCGAAACGAATATCGGTTCCGATACCGGTTCCGGTACTTACCGAAATAAGAATTTCGGTTAAAGGTTCTATTTCGGTTTTCAAATTATTTCGGTTTTCGGTTTCGATACGGTACTCAGATTTTTATTTCGGTATAACGATACGTACCGGTACAAGTATTAATAAATTTTTGAATTATTAAAAATTTTGTTTTTTTTTTCAAGACATCCAAAAATTAAATAACTAAACTAAAAATGGTGTTCTAACAATGCATATACCTAAGGCTAAGATGCTATGGCATTCGAATTGAACACAATTTGAAATTGTGTTTCAATATTTTCAAATAATAATAATAATAATATGCCACATAAGAAACTGTTTTTTTCTAATATACTTATTTCTAGGCTTTTTATTTTTGGACGAAAAATTGCAATAAACGCTTTGGTCCACTCTTTCAGTGGCACTCCTACACTCAGAAAAAAATCAACCTAGACTTAAGAAATTCTCTATTTAAATGTCGCCCATACAAACTCGTCTTAGGGTCATTTCTAATATAGCTGACAAATATTTCCTTATTATGGTTAGAAATAATCCTCTGTAAAATCTGTCAAATCTCCTTCATAAAAAGAAATCTTCAGCGATTTGGATAGATTTAAACCCATAATATAAGACTACGGTCCAATATAGCTGGTAACATACTCAAAAAATCTGATCTAAAAACCACAAAAACAGATTGAAATATAAAATCTGCTTTTCATTACATAAAATTTTTCGAAATATTTAAACAGATTTGTTTTTGGGCGAAATTTGATTAAAATCAAAAAACTTCATTTCTCAAATTAATATAATACTTTTTTTTAACATTTCTATATTTAAAGCTAGGTACTCAGACACGAATAACATTCTCGCTGCCTATCTAATTACAGACTTTGTAAGATATTTTCCAAAGAGTCGTTTTTTCGCATTGTATAAATTTTTTTTTCTATCTCGTATATGGGGCATTCTCTCTCAAAAGTCCCAGTCAAAAAATGAAATTTTTTGGATTGGCTTCATACTTTGGTGAATTGTTATCCTATATGAAGGTAATAAATTCCCAAAATATTAACTCATTAAAAAAAAAATTGTAGAAATTAGGGGGGGTGGAAATTTTTACATTTTAAGTGACATTGGTGTTTTTAAAATCGTATAACTATGGCAAAACTTTATCGATTTGAAATTGTGAATATGTCATTTTAAAGCATTTTTCATGTACTTTTTGAAAAAATTAAAAAAAAAAAAAATAAAAATTCACCCCCTTTTTCCAAAATTAACCGTTATTTTTCAATTTTGTCCCAAATAGGTATTTTTTTAAAAAAATTTTTCTCCCACTATCATATTTACACATTTTATAGGAAATAACCTTAGCTTTTCAAAAAAATTAAATTTTTTTTTTTAAAAATACCCATTTGGGTCAAAATTTAAAAAAAACGGTTAATTTTGAAAAATAGGTGGTGAATTTTAATTTTTTTTATTTTTTGTTATTATTTTCAAAAAGTACATGAAAAATGCTTTAAAATTACATATTCACAATTTAAAATCGGTAACGTTTATTTTTTTAATTATTATTATTAATTCAATATTTCCTAAAGTTATTGTTATCCCACTATCATATTTACACATTTTATAGGAAATAACCGTAGCTTTTCAAAAAAAAAAAATAGAAGGCTACGCCGATGTTTTAAATACCCTTGCAGTTTTTGAAAGGCGCTACCATTGATAACAAAAAAGTTTTTCTCATTAGAATTAGTTTTTAGACCGATCGTTCCTATGTCAGCTATATGCTATAGTCATCCGATTTTGATAAATTTTTTCAGAATTGTGTAAAAGCATATAAAACTAATATATACCACGATTGGTGACGCTACGATGGAAAACAAAAAAGTTTTTCTCACTAGAACTTGTTTTTGGACCGATCGTTCCTATGGCAGCTATATGCTATAGTCATCCGATTCCGATAATTTTTTCCAGAATTGTGTGGAAGTATATAAAACTAATATATACCACGATTGGTGACGCTACGATGGAAAACAAAAAAGTTTTTCTTACTAGAACTTGTTTTTGGACCGATCGTTCCTATGGCAGCTATATGCTATAGTCATCCGATTTTGATAAATTTTTCCAGAATTGTGTGGAAGCATATAAAACTAATATATTCCACAATTGGTGACGCTACGATGGAAAACAAAAAGTTTTTCTCACTAGAACTTGTTTTGGACCGATCGTTCCTATGGCAGCTATTATAGCTATACATCCGATTTTATAACAAAATTTTTCAGAATTTTCGCTTTGTCACATATAAAACTTATATATACCACGACTGGTGACGCTACGATGGAAAACAAAAAGTTTTTCTCATTAGAACTAGTTTTTGGACCGATCGTTCCTATGGCAGCTATATGATATAGTCATCCGATCCGGCCGATTCCGACAAATGTGCAGCGTATTTGTATTTAAAGACTTTTTGCAAAGTTTGGTCAAGATAGCTTCAAAACTGAGGGAGGAGATAGCATAGAAACAGACGGACAGACGGACGGACGGACAGACGGAAATGAACTCAGCTCGTCGTCCTGATCAAGAATATATACTTTATGTGGTCGGAAATGCTTCCTTCTATGCGTTACAAACATCGTGACAATTTTAATATACCCTCTGCAAGGGTATAAAAATTTTTTTAAATACCCATTTGGGACAAAATTGAAAAATAACGGTTAGTTTTGGAAACTAATTTCTACAATTTTTTTAATGAGTTAATATTTTGGGAAATTTATTACCTTTATATAGGATAACAATTCACCAAAGTATGAAGCCAATCCAAAAATTTTCATTTTTTGACTGGGACGTTTGAGAAATAACGCCCCATATATCCAATTTCTAAAATGCAAGACTTCTTCCGAGTGTAGATATTTTTATTTTACCAGTTAAATTATATATATTTAAAATAATCATAAATCAATCAAATAAATAATAAGAAACCTAAACAGGAGCGGTATTATCATTTTGGTTTTCGGTTCTCAATAAAATTTTAATAACGATAGTAGTGACCTCTAACCAAGTGACCTTCAATAACTATTTTGAGACTTAAGAGAAAAGTAGAATTTTCTTGATCCGGCTGGATTCGGTCTAACTCTTTTTGTTTTTGTTAATATAATGTGTTATCTCTGTGAAATATTTTGATTTGTCTGCATCAACTTGCCACTAATAAGGACAGAATACTATTCAGGCCTTAAGTAGATTTGCTAATGCACGCTTTCTTTTTTTTTTTTTGAATATGTTCTTGCAAACAAATTTTTGGCAGTTGAGGCGTATGTTTTTGAAAAGTCATTGATCAAATAAAGTACAGAGAAATAGCTGCAACAAATCGGGACGCTATTAAGAAATTTCATCAGCAAATTGGTTGAAAATTGGAGATCGTCTTATAGGTTTACTAAAAGGTTTGAGAAAAACAACAAGGAATTACAAATAATACATACCTTGATGATCAATCACCACATAATTGTAATCCGGTACCGGCACTCGCACATATTCATTGGTTGTGTGTGCCAAGGGGTTGTACAGTGTCAGGGCAAATCTCTTCTTAGTCTCGGATACAGTGCAACTACTAATATTTAGCAGGGAACACGTTTTAAATTCCAGCTTATATTCTGCATGCGATTCACTTCTGCTCTCAGCGCTGCCCACAGACAATTGATTCAAAACCGATCTAATATTTGTAGCGCAGGCTCTAAATCCCACACTCATCCGTTTGGCATAATCCAAGGCAACCTTTTGCTTCTCAGTTCCTGTGATGGCATCATGATGCTGCATTATGCCCATAGTTTCACGCATAAACGTCAAATGCGGATCAAATTCAGCAGATTTCTTGGGAGCAAGTGCACTTAATTGCTTGCACACTTGCAGGAAATGATTACCGTCCCTCTCGTAGCGTTTCAAAGTTGGTCGCGATGTAAAATAACCGGTCCAATAGGCATGCGGGTCGGAGGCATATGGGAAGAAATCATCGCTCTTCGTGGGCCAGGTGAGGCCGGCATCGTGCAGTGACTTTAGGTAACAGGATGGCGTCGAATACAGAAGGTTGATGTTCGAGCCGTTGGCCTGACGTTCATTGGCATACCTGCAAATGGTAGAACGATATGTATTTGTTTCTCATTCAATTGCTATTCTCATACTGCGTTAAGCAAAGCCCCTAAAATATTTATTTAAATACAAGCTATTTGTCCATTAAAGAAATTTTGTTGTTATTTTAAAAAAATCATTGATTGGAAAATTACAAAATAATCATTTTGGTATTAAAAAAGCGAGCTACTTGTCAATCACCAGAAATCAAAATTAAAAGTGCAAGAGTTATTTTTTTGCATAAATTAAGCTTATAAAATGCTAGGGTTTAAAAATATGTTAGGTCATACTTTTAATGATAAATCCACATATATGTGGGTCCCTCGAGGAAATAAGGATGCAAAGAAGTAAGAAGAAGCTACATAGATTAATTGACATCAATTTGAATACGACTTAAGGGGGTCTTCTACCTTTGCACATGGTTTTTTGAGTGTTTTTAAAAAAAAATTCTGGAGAGAAAACCATTAGAGCTTTTTCAGATTGGTTTTTTGTTTTGTGTTAAATATTAACTAAATAAAAAAATTTGTAAGAATTCGAGGGCTGTTTAACAAGTTATTGGCCTGCCAACTAAGGTCTCCCAAAAAAAAGGTGAAGAGGTGGTAGCCATGATTCCGGGAGTCTAGGTTTTCGGAATTGAAAACGGTAAATGAGATTATCATGAGAATCTATTTATATATGGCCCAAAAACCGCTTTTTGCCTTTTTACTCCATTGAGTTGAAATAATTCTTTTCGATTGTTCTTTTTAAGTGCTATAAACGGAAATCTAATATATTGTAATCAGTGGATATAGATTCTAAACGCGGTGTTAAACTTTTTTCTTAAACCTTTAAAAGTCCATTCAATTCTACGTTAAACACAGGTGGTCCCAATAAATTAGTTTTTGACGCTATTCGCAGATTTCAGAACCTTGTCTGTTTTACAAATTTAACATAGTTAGTGTCAGAATAATAACTTTGTTTGTGTGCTTACATTTTAGTGTGTGAAGTAAAAGTATACTATGTTTATGCCTGACGGAAAATTTAAATTATATTTCTAAAATACAAAAAAAATATATATTCACGTTTATGCTTTACGAATTCTGTACCAATAATGCCATTCTCCATTACTGTTACCCCCAAGGGTAGATAGGACAAAAATATTAAATCGGGAAGAAAGAACAGCTCAGATAAACAAAAATAAAAATCTGGCCACAGATCCGCAGAGAGCGACGACGAACATAATACCGCTAGAAAAGAACACGGGCACCATTCGTCGATATAGAAGATAGACTCACAGAATCAGGATAATATCGTTTACTCAAAAAAATTCTCAAAATCTAAAAGGCATCTGGTGGTGATGAGCTGCCTGCTGATTTTTGTTCTGCATGCTATACCAAATTTTTGCAATGTATTGGAACCTGTTTTCTATTGTACATTCTCTTTATCGCGGACTTGTCTATACCAGAAATCTTCAAAACATAAATAAAACCTAACTCTTTCAGGATAAACTTTAAAGGCATGCTATGGGAATGGGTAGGCGTGTTTTCATGATTATCCTAATAAGATCATTCAATAAAAATGTAGGCTGCATCAAACAAACATATGTTCGTCCCCACAGCTTTTTGGTTGAAGCCCGTTTAAACAGGACAAAATATCCCACAGTTACAATATTTTAAAATCATGTCCATGAAACAATAAGCGAGTAATTGGCAAATCACAGTCAAAAGTGTAACGCAGATCCCCCTTAAACTTAGCTCCTTATAGCAGCTGTCCAGCAGTTGTCAGGCCAAGACTAACACCTTTACACCCTTGGCTACGCAAGAGTCCCTCAAAAATATTATGCCATTGCTCAAAACGTCAGAGCTGTTGGACATCTTAGGCAAGACATATCTCCAAATGGTCTTTGTGTGGCCCCCACCAGGACCAGCCGGAACTACTTACCTATCTACCCTTATGGAGCAACGGTATATGGGGAATGGCAATATTGGTCCAGAATTCGTAAAGCATAAACGTGAATATATATTTTTTTTGTATTTAAAATATAGTTTAAATTTCCCGTCAGGCTTAAACATAGTATACTTTTACTTGCACACACTAAAATGTAAGCACACTAAAAATAAATCAAAGTTTACTTATTCTGACGCTCAACTATGTTAAAAAATGTAAAACATGACAAGGTGTGCTCTGAAATCTGCGGATAGCGTCGTCAAATGGTAAACAAATTTATTGGGACCACCTGTTGTTTTAACGTAGAATGAATGGACTTTTACCATAAAGTTTTAGAAAAATCGCTTAAACAAAATAGTTAAACCAATGGTGGGTAAAGTTGAAATTTCATAAAAGGTTAAAATTTTCATATCTGTAACCCGCATTTTCTCAGCCACCGCGTTGAGATCTATATATTGGTTGCAATATATTAGATTCTTTCCGTTGATATCGAATTTTCAAGGTTTGAAACAATCGGACGGTCAATGCGCGAATTATTTCAACAATGGAGTAAAAAGGCAAAAGCGGTTTTGGACCATAACTGAATTTTGGGGGTGTATTGAACAAACTAAGTTTGAAATGCTATACTCGACCACCCACAATCTGCACTGGGTCTCGTGAGTATATTCAACATGTTTTTGATTTGTAACACTGTAAAGTCAATACTGAAAATTTAGTGCTTGAAACACTAAAACAAAAGACATAAAACGAAGGCAAAGTTAACTTCGACTGTGCCGAGTTTTTTAATACATGAAAAACTTTACTCAACTGATTTAACCGGTAAAATATATATAGAATATAGATATCGTATATTTAAAATTTCCAAATCATTGATAATAAAAACGATACCATAAAAATAAAACTTTTTTAGGAAAACACATTTTCGACAATCGGTCCCTATGGCAGCTATATGCTATAGTCATCCGATCGGCCGGTTCCGACATATTAGTTGCGTGCAGTAAAAAGAAGATTCTGTGCAAAATTTCCAGCTCGATAGCTTTAAAACCTGAGGGACTAGTTTGCGTAGAAAAAGACAGACAGACAGCAGACGAACAGACAGACGGACAGACGGACGACGAAAGAATTTACTCCAGCTCGACGTCCTGGTCAGAATGTATTTAGTTTATGGGGTCGGAAATGAATATTTCTATGCGTTACAAACTTCTGAGCAAAATTAATATACACTTTTCAAGTGTATTGGTTCTGAAGAGTGTTAAGAAATGTCCGAATGCATCGGATTAAAGTAGGTTTAGGCAGCACGATATTCAGCTGAATATACATTCGTATTCCAATGATTTTAATTTCGGAACGTGCGTGCTTGATAGAACTTTTATAACGGACTTATTTTCTCGAAGTACCTAGGAACTATATTCACGCAAAAACTATCCTTTAAGAAACACAGCACATTTAGCCAAAGCTAGGAATAGATATGTGGTACTAGACACCAAATAGAAACTGTACCAGGCCGATCGATACAAAGCTATAGGGTACACGTATGAGGATTGGCAAACTTCAAGGAAGTTGATAGAACGCAAAATTTCTTCATTAAGCTCACATATTCCCGCTTGAGCTACACCTACGGTAAAACTGAAGAACGCTTTTTAAAACGATTCTCAAACACGCTTTTAAGGAAGAGGATAAGCATCTTCATTATTAAGTGTAAATTTTATTTTAATTTTGTTTTATTTTAAATTGAAATGGCAGAGGTTTTCAGAACCTGCTACAAGACAGATCCATGGAAAGCTCAATAAGATTCTCTAGATATTTAGAACATGGCCTAAGACCGAGCTTCTTTGACAAATCGTTCAAATGATCTGATAATCTTATGGAAGCATTTGAAGAATAGGCCAGATGAATGCACCTAATGCAACTTCGAAATGCGAGGACTTAGAAGAACTGTTATGTAGTTGTGGTTCTCAAAAACATTGCAAATCTTTAAATCAGTACTCAGTACACAAGATGAAATAATTGCAATTTTAATAGGTCAAAGACGATGGCTGTAAAAACGAGAGGCAAAGCTAACTTCGACTGCGCCGAGTTTTAATACGCGAAAACGTTTACTCCAACTGATTTAACCAGTAAAATATATATAGGATATAGATATCAGATATTTAAAATAAATAACAAAAATTTGATACCATAAAAAAAACTTTTCTTAGTAAAACACATTTTCCGAACGATCGGTCCAATGGCAGCTATATGCTATAGTCATCCGATTTTGATAAATTTTTTCGAAATTCGAATATCCAGATTGACCTACATGGAAAACAAAAAGTTTTCTCACTAGAACCAGTTTTAGACCGACCGTTTATATGCAGCTCTATCTATAGTCTTCCGTTTTGATAAATTTTTCCAGAATTACGTGGAAGCATATAAAACTAATACAAACCATGATTGGTGAAGCTACGATTGACAACTAAAAGTTTTTCTCACTAGAACCAGTTTTTAGACCGACCGTTTTATATGGCAGCTTTATGCTATAGTCTTCCGATTTTGATAAATTTTTCTAGAATTACGTGGAAGCATATAAAACTTATACAAACCATGATTGGTGAAGCTACGATGGAAAACTAAAAAGTTTTTCTCACTAGAACTAGTTTTTTGACCGACCCTTTATATGGCAGCTATATGATATAGTCATCCGATTTTGATAAATTTTTTCACAATTATGTGGAAGCATATAAAACTAACATATACCAAGATTAGTGCCGCTACGATGGAAAACAAAAAAGTTTTTCTAACTAGAACTAGTTCTTAAACCGATCGTTCCTATGGCAGCTATATGATATAGTCATCCGATCCGGTCGGTTCCAAAATTTTAGTTGCGTGCAAAAGAAGACTCTGTGCAAAATTTCAGCTCGATAGCTTTAAAACTGAGAGACTAGTTCGCGTAGAAACAGACAGACGGACCGACGGACGGACGGACAGACGGAATTGAACTCAGCTCGTCGTCCTGATCAAGAATATATATAGTTTATGGGGTCGGAAATGAATATTTCTATGAGTTACAAACTTCTGGGCAAAATTAATATACACTTTTCAAGTGTATAAAAACGAAAAGGCAAAGCTAACTTCGACTGTGCCGAAGTTTTAATACACCTGAAAAACTTTACTCCAACTGATTTAACCGGTAAAATATATATAGGATATAGATATTAGATATTTAAAATTTTTAAAATCATTGATAATAAAAATTTTATTCCATAAAAAAACCTAGCTTTTTTTTTTTTTTTACATATGGCAGCTATATGCTATAGTGATCCGATTTTGATAAAATTTCCAAAATGAAAATATCAGAATTTTAGGTCGAAAGTTTTAAGAGAGATTTGTTAAAGTAATTTCTTCCTCCTCTTATTTATCTGAGTGAACTTACTTAATCAGTTTGTCCAGATTTTTATACCACATATCGGCGTTTTGGTAATGGAAATCTTCACCCATTGTAATGAGTAAGTTGCGCGTGCGATAACCTTTTGCCATTTTGTTGACAAATTCAAAAAATGCATCGACCTGTGATTGATTTCAAATAATTAAGCATTGCATTGACACTTAGTTATATGGACAGGACAACAAATATTTTGAGAGGCTTTTGCTTTAACAGTATGAGACATAGGAAAACACCATAAAACCATATGAATATATTACCGTATCAATTTGTCTAGATTTTTGTAATAGATTTGAGCCGCCTGGTAGGTAAAATCGCCACCCATGGTGATGATAACGTTGTTGGAGCGATAATATTGACTTTGTGTCTTGACATAATCCAAAAACGTATCGACCTGATACAATAATGAGTGGAGGGAAATGAAGTGACGGAAACAAAGAGAGCTCTCAAATATAGAATTATAGGAGTTAACTTACACGTTCCTTTACATTGTTATCGGGGCTGTGTTTGCCATCAATTATGGGTGCATCACTGCATAGAATGTCAAAGCAAAAGCCATCCGGCGCTTGGTAATTATTATACAGGGCCCCCGTAAACAGATCAGAGGACTCACCTTTAATTAAAGAAAAGTTTAAGTTTAATAAGTATAATGAACTGGTCAATATTTACCCAAATTTGCAGAGCCATGCCAAATCATTTCAGCATTTTTAGTCATAAGACGTTCATCCTTATCCTGATAGTCGAGTCGTCCAAAGAACATGCCATCATAGCCCATCTGAGCAAACATGGAAGCCATTTCTCTGGAATGCCCAAAAGGATCAATCTGCCAGCCTACCCGAGGACGTCCGCATTCTCCAAAGGTATCATTGAGTAGCCTGTAATTGTTTTTTGAATAGTTAATCAAACTTCCATCATTATACTTAAGCTTACCTTAATCCCCAGGCAAATTGATCGATAACACTTTGATAGTGCGTAGTGGCCTCATCATTCATACTCCAAGCTCCGCCAATAAACTCCAGCCTGCCCTGGTTGACCAACATTTTCACTGCTTCCTGACGTTTGGCTGTCTGTTCCTTCCACCATTTGAAGAAAAATGCTGATTCCACATATATAAATCGTTTCTGCGGATCTCTGAGTAATGAATCCACAACTGAATCGATGATATATTGGACGCCGGCTTTTTGAATTAAAGATTTACTGCCATAATAATATTGATCCACCGTTTTAAGCCAACCCACATCATCGTGGGTATGAGCTATGAGATGCACGTTCAACATATTTTGGTCAATTGGATGACAACTCTGGAATTTGGATTTATAATATTAGAAATGGAAAATATATTGGTATAAGACCTGGAAGATATAACTTAATATATACAAAAATTTGTTGTTTATTTTTTTAGACTACAGAACTGGAAATATCGAATTTCGAATACTTGGAACTAAAAGAGATAAATAAATAAAAATATTAAAAAATTTTGAAACTGGCTTTTTCTGTTCTATTATACAGGTCTGTTCTCGTTTTCGATGTCGATCAAATCAGGCGGAATCGGAATTGGCAAAAGTTCCCGTTTTCTAAAACCGATTGTGTTATTCGGCGAACAACTTTAACTTCTATTTATCTTCATTTGACTGACTTGATGGAAAAATATTTTAATCAAATTTTCAAATCGTTTCTTGGAAATAAGAACCTTTACCAATTCCAATCGATCGAATTCGGAAACAAGAACAGGCCTGATAGTTTCTAGCTAAGCTGCAAATCAGTTCAGAACCGAACTTCATAAAACCGCTTAAGTCTTTATTAATAAATTAAGTCTTCTTAATTCTCAGGAAAAAAATTAGATGTTCTAGAAATGGGCGCAGGATCTGGGCTTTCTACAGATGGAAAATATTTTAAAATTCTCGGAACATTATGAAGTAAACTTGTGATTCTAAAATCTAATCAATTTTACGTTATTTCCTATAGAAAACGAACATGAAGTTAAGTGTTCGTTTCTTCAAAACTAGGTGGATTATTTTAGAAAATGTATTTAGCCATACGTGGATCCTGGGTAGATACAAGAAAAGTTATTTCAAAAGCGTCCTTAATGTAGGACACATAAATTTTCTGAATATCCACCGAGATTTGAAAAACATGTAATTAAGAAAACGAACCTTAAACTCAGGATTCTGCACGAGAATATAGTCTAAAATGTTGCAACGATATAAGATGGTATGAACTAACGCACAAACCAAAACCTTAGGTCGATCAGCATAAGAACCGGTCCGAGAACGATTCCTAGACTTTATCTAATGTTCAAATCTCCAAACCTTCTGTCGGATTCGAGAACCCTACTTTCGAGGTAGGTTTTCAACATCATATATAAAATATATTTGTTAAGAAATGCATCAATAACACTTTTTAACATAGTTTTAGGGTCGTGAACGAACATTTTAAGAATTTTGAACTCGTTCAACAGGTTTTGAACACGGTCTTAACAAGTTTAGAAAAAATTGTAAACCAGTTTGTTTGTTTTGAAACAGTTTTAAGTTGGTATCGAACTAGTTTTGAAACGGCATCGAAGCTATTTTAAGGGAGTCATTTACATTTAAACAGGGTTTTTTTGAGTTTGGATTCTGCGGAAGATATCTGATAGATATGTATGTTTTCTGGCCTTGATTCCGGGACTCCTGGTTATCGGAAATGAAAACAGTAAATATGATCAGAATTGATGTAATTCTAGCCCGTACCTCAATCATATTTTTCAATATATTTTTTGAAAAATTGGCGGGCGTTTAAAAAAAAATCTAGATTTTTTAACATTTTTTTTTTGTATTTTAGTATAACAAAATATTAAAAAAACCTTTTTCCCCTTGATTGAGGTATGGGCCAGAATAGTTACCCATAAGGACTAGAAAATAGAACGGGACAAATTTTGTAAAAGCCTTTGAGGAACGATAATCGGATATGGGCATTTCCATGATGTCGAACGCGGACGTTCGTACGACATAAAGTAAAAAAAAAGGCAAAATAAAAGGCATTTTCAATTCGTTTTTTACTTTATAATGAAGGTATTGAGTAGCACTATAAATAGTGCTAAAGGAATGATAGGTGAAATACTGATTCCAAAATAATGGCAAAATAAAAAGCGATTTGAACGGGACAAAAACAGAAGTTGCTTTCGGGGCCACCTACATATAGCCAGAACTTAGCGAACCCTGACGCATTTCTGAAACCCAAAATGTTTTAGAATCTTTGCATGAATGGTACTTTGAAATGGTTTTTAGTTGGATCAAAAATCTTCAGTACTTTTTTTAAAAAAAATAATAATCTGATTCGTAACGGGACATTGCGAACGGGACATTTTTGCCAATATGATTCAAGTGGGTATGATTATGTATATATTTATGCATTTTAACTATAATCAATAACTAGCACTATTCCCGACGTTGCTCGGGTCTCTTCAATTGTATTGAAATGGTTTTTGCACAAAACACAAAAAATATTAGTATGAAATAATTTTTAACCACTAAACTTTACACTTACGGACGCGAACGGGACCAACTTTGAACGACATTAAAATATAACAAAAAAATTTTTATCAATTGGGATTTTTTTTATTAAATTGCTTATAACCAAATCTGTTTGTGCTAAACTTTCCATGCATTCACTTCTTCAATTTGTGACAGACAGATAAAAAATGGTCTTTTTCGGTATCGAACGGGACATTGAAAAATGGACTGAAGCAATCTAAAAATTTACAGTTAATCGGGATCACATTCTTCTTATTGCTTTTTTTTTAGATAAATTATGATGTAATAGACATTTTGTAGAATAATCTTTATCATGTATGATCTTTCTAAAAGAAGATAATAACAAATAAAGCATGCAATTTAAAAGGGCAAAAAAAAAAAAGGAAAATGCACTTTTGCAACTTTGCTGTCGATATACTCATAGAGGTTAATGACCATATGTTCACTTTAATTAAATTAGTTAAATTTGAATGATTCTTAACCATAATATGAATAAACAGAGAGATTTCAAGAACTTTTAGTTTTTTAGCCTCAGTGGACATTTTGGCGGAAATGCCCATATATTTTTTTTTGTACGATAAAATATAAAAAAAAAATATGAAAGAGACAAGTTAAAAAATTTTTTTTTAACTCGGACACAAAATTGCCAAACTCTGCGAATAGAAACTCTTTTTGTATGAAACTTTTTCAGAAGTTTTTAGAATAATATAAGTTTATTTTCCAATTTATCAAATATAAAAATCTTCTCCTTTTTATTCCCTTTTATACGACGTACGTTACTGACGTGACGTTACTTAAATTTATTTGGCAATTTTTTAAGTGAAGAAAAATTTTCCTAAATTATTCAACGCAACAAAAAAACTTTAGCTAAATTTTGCGAAAAAGTGGAATTGCTTAATGCTTCTATCGAACAAAACGTTCTCACCGTATTCGTTACTAGGAAGCTTTAAACTCTTTTAAAAATTATTTGCATTTTCTTTCTAAACGTAACACTTTAATGAACTTTTATTTTTTTTGTAACTTTTCTGCAAAATTATTGCCCAAATTCGAACCAATAAAAGTCACCAGTTCCTTAAACCAGCTATTAGGGAATCAAACAGTCCTACCAGGCGTAAAATATTATTGTTTAAATTTTGCAAACTTCAAATAAGTACGAAATATTATTTACCCAACTCCAGAATATGCTACAAAAGATTAAAAAATTATTTTTATAAAAAAAAACGTAGTCCCAAGTGTTCTACAAATCGTTTTCGACCCTATTCTTATACGATTTGTGTCGTTTTTGGGGTCGATAGCGAATTGTAGAACACATGGAAATGACTTCACAAACTAAAGGTTCATCCCGATTAGTTCTTGAACTACAGCAAGTGTTTTGAATTAAATAAGACTAAGTAGATTCAAAGATCATAACTTCAACAAAGGTTCGAAATCTAACTTCTACTTCATCCTCCATAGACCCAATGGTATATATAAATCCTGCGTCACCTTCTCATTTATACAAAATACTACAAACAAATTTCGAGTAGTGTAGCTTGTTGTTTACTCATTTTTCTGAGCTCTGTATCCAATTGATTTTCATGGTGGAGCCAAACAAATTTGTTTTAAGTACCATAAACAATTCCATTGCATTATTGTTTACTCACAAAATCAGTTACTTACCGAATAGCCGCACTGCGCGGCCGGTGACTTCTTCAATTTGTGATCCCTTCTGATATGCCTTAGTTCCACATCTTGGATGACACAGCCAAGTATGTAAAATACGGCAAGCCAGCAGGCGGTTTGGCGAAACATCGCAGCCGTCTTCTGTATTTCCTCTTATTTTTAAGCTAAGTTTGTTCAATCCGCGGTTTCAATTTGTTGTTCTATACATGCATACACATATATATATTTACTTTGATAAGAAGAAAATGTTGTGCACTTTATATGTAGCTTAGTGCCCGGTTTGTGTTTGCGAGAACCGAACTCTTCGGCCTATTAAAATGTACTGACCGGGCAGAGTCGACAACTCAGCTCGAGACCTACTTGAGAATGGAGAAGCGCTCTTTGCTTTCTGAGCGCATATTTATGTACATACTTACATATGCATGTGTAAGTAAATAAATTGTGTGTGTGCATACTGATAGAAACGAAAGCGGCACTTGATATTTATAGTACGCAGAGAAAGAGAGAGAGAGAGTGGAAGGTGCATAGGTGCATGCACTCAAGTTCGATTCTGTAAGCGCTGATAATGCAGGTATAAAGATTTCAGCCTGGATTAGATATGTATTAGCCAATTATTGTTTTATTTGCCTCCATCAACTGATTAACTAATTAGACAATCTTCAAGTGCCTGATAAGCAGCTAATAAACAGCCCTAGTCAAGTGTGAAAACATTAGCATTTGACAAACAACTAACTTGAGTGGCAACGATTTTAGTTTCCAGCATTTAAAATACCAAAGACAAGTAGCCAGAAGCCTTTTAAACCCATTCTAATTTCTTAGGTCTTTAAATTACAATTTTTGAAATATTGTTGTCTTATCTCGTGCACTTCGTCGGGTGTTAATGAACCTTTTAATAACCGTTTAGTTCCTAAGTGCATTTGTTAGCTATCTCCACGAGTAAGACTTTGGAAGCACTTGACTGCCTTTAATTCTTGAGAGAACTGCATTTATTTTTGCTAAGCAAAAAAAGGGACTGAATTCTCCAGTCGAACAACAAGTTTCTATAAATAATATATGTAGGAGCTCATCTATTTTTTTTATTTTTTTATTTTAGGGTTTAACGAACCTTTAAATAAAATATTTTAAGGGGGTATTCTACCTTTGAAAAAAATTTTTTTCCATATGTTTTGTTTTGCCTTATTATTATAGCTTAGACCCTTTCCTTTCCCCTTTCATCCCCTTTAAACCATTTTCAAATATTCGAAATAGTTAAGAAGATATATACATTTTAGAGGAGCAATGTTCTTGCTAACGTGAGTATTTTCAACGTTGCTCAAAACTTTAAGCGCGTTTTTCTCGAAACCACGTTTTTCGACCTAGTTGCAACAGTTCTACTAAACCGATTTTGATCAGCCATGTTGCAATCGACGCAGAATAGATGTAATTCTGGCCCGTATCTCAATCAAAAGGAAAAACATTTTTTTTACACTAAACTACAAAAAAAAAAAAAACTTGACAAAATGAAAATATTTTTTTAAACGGCCGCCAATTTCTCAAAATAATATTAAAAATATGATGAGATACGGGCCAGAATTACATCAATTTAGATCATAACCTCATTTACCGTTTCCAATTCCGATAACCTGGAGTCTCGAAATCATGGCCACCACCTGTACATCTTTTTTTACCTTGAAAAGTGTATATTCATTCCCAGAGTTTGTAACGTATAGAAATTATGTCGACCCCATAAACTATATATATTCTTGATCAGGACGCCGAGCTAGTTCAATTTTTCCGTCTTCGTTGTCGTCCGTCCGTCTGTTTCTACGCGAACTAGTCTCTCAGTTTATAGCTATCGAGCTGAAATTTTGCACAGAGTTTCTTTTTTTGCACGCAACTAATATTAACGGCCGTCGGATGACTATAATATAGCTGCCATAGGAACGATCGGCAGAATTAGTTCAAAAACTTTTTGTTTTCCATCGGGCAGCTACTAATCTTGGTGATTGTTTTCTATGATTCCACACATTTTGGAAATTGAATCAAAATCGGATGCCTATAGCATATAGCTGCCAAGGAAAGATCGGCTCGAAAAACTAGTTCTTTAAAACTTTTTGTTCCATCATGATAGCGTCTCTTACTATATATTAGTCTTTATATGCGGTACACACAATTCTGAAAAAATGGATCAAAATCGGATGACTATAGCATATAGCTGCTTATAGAGACGGCGCAAAAAACGACGACAGGACAACGGATTTGTTTTCATCGTAGCGTCCAAATCTTGGTATATATAATTTTATATTTTCAAATTGAAAATTTATCATGGTCGGCTAACTAATATACGCCTACCCAAAAACTATCAAAAGTTTTTTTTTTCTTCTTATTTTATGTTATTAAAAAATTTTTATACGCAGAATTTTAATAGAATTACAAAATTTTACAAACTTTTCTTCAAGCCCTCACAAACAAACAATTTTTATAATTTTATTATATAGTTAATTAATAACAAACCAAAAACTAAACTGAAAAAGCTCTTTTGATTTTCTCTCCAGAATTTTTAAATAAAAAACACTCATAAAACACTGTTCAAAGGTAGAAGACCCCCTTAAACCAACGCTGCAAACCATAGAAATTCTTAGGAAGGTTTGGTCACTGTCTTTAAACCAATGTTTGAAATTGTAACGAAAAATATTTTAGTTCTTAATTCTCGAGCCGTACTTGGGGTACATTTCTACCCCAGGAAATTTTGAATGCAAGGTTTGGGAATTTATCAAATTTTATCCAAGCTCAAACGGCCTTGAAAATTTATTCAAACCATTTTTTAGGAATTATTGCTAGGACGTCAAGTACAGAAATTACCAAAAAAAAATTTCAATATATTTATTTTATTTATAGTTCAACAAGGCTCAGTCAAACTTTACAGTGAATATTTAAGAATAAAGATTAGTCATTAAATTATTCCTTAAATCTAACAAAGAGGAGTTTTATGAGAAAAGATGTTAATAACTGTTATAATTGAGGCAGAGGTTACGAAATTGTTCATGATAAGCATAGTTTGTGAGACAAGGATGCAAATAAATCGGGACATAGCTCCTCGCAAAACTTATTAGGCTAAGCAGAGGGCTTGATTCACTATCACCTGACAGAAGCTTATTAAGGAAAAGCACACTAAGATAAATCCTGCGAATATTAAGGGATTGTAGATCCAATAAGCGTTGTCTATGCTCATATGTTGGTAGACGCCTATTGGATGAAACGTTAAGAATTTACACTTCTCATAGTTGAGTGGGAGACTAATTAAAAGAGTTTAAGTCCCTTAGCAAGAGAAGAAGTGACACTGGATCATTATAAGATAGGCAAAGTTTAAGATCGTTTATAAAAAATTTGTTCCTAATCAAATGTCTATCGTTTGTTTGCCGTTCCTGAAGTGCGGCTATTTACCTGCACCTAGGATAAAACCAAAATTTAAATATAGCGGTAAATTTTGCATTGTTGCGTTTCTATGAGTACTCCTACACAGAAAAAGTTGGGTGCGGCTATTTATCTGCACCGAAGTTTATATCCACGTGTTCTACAAATCGCTTCCGCCCCAAAAACGACCCAGTTCCCATACGATTTCGATCGTTATTGGGTCGAAAGCGATTTGTAGAACACATGGGATAGATATTGTTTTTTTAGTTAACGAGTAAGAAAATAATGAAAAATCGTCATCGTAGTTCTAGAAGAAAATTCATTGGAAGGAACTCAATGTCAATCCATTTATAGATTAACAGATGCTGTTTCTCAAGTTGCGATGAATCGCAACCTAAACGTATTCTTTTTAAACTGTCGCAAGTCTCGACGATAACTTTCTTCGTAATGAAATACAAAATCGCTTTTTGAAACTTTCTTGCCGTATTTTGTCAAAAAGGTTTTGGACTCGTGGAGTTTTAGTAGAGATCGGTATAAAAAGAAAAGAATCCGAAGTCTTCAACAAACAGAAGAAATAAATTGCTCTCCCATAGAAAAGCTAAGCCGAAAGCGGTACAAAAGCTTATTAAATTCGTCTCGCTTGTATAATTGCATTTCAAAAACGCTATTTTGCTTTATTACGATTTCAGTGGTATTACCAGATTGTCTGAGCTTGCACTATTTGGATTTCTCTTATTGGAACTTTTTTATGTAAGCCGTGTGGAAAAATAATAGTAAAGCACAAAAAAATTCTTTATCCGTCAGACAACAAAACATGAAAAAGTAATTATAGTGCATTAAAAATGCACCGTGTCCTAGTTGGCGTGACCACTCAAATGCAAGGATGCATACACGTAAATCCTGGACTGGTCAGGCTAAACTGCAACGTCACTTTATACACTACTACCCACATAAGGGGGAAAAGCAACAAGAAAATTACTTCAATGTAGCATGTAGGATATTTGATTGTCGCCTTTATGCGATGTGTGTATGCATGCAGTTTTATACGATTGACACTTTTTTCTATCAAATGGCACCAGCCGGAAATATTAACTGTATGCCAAGCTGTTAAGTGCGCAGATTTATTTGCAGGGCAGATAAAGTGGTACAATCTGTGAAATATATATATATATATGTATGTGTGTGTGTGTATGGGTAGACATTTTAAATGCTATAACCAACTATTTGCCAAATTAAACGTATGGTAAAAAAATATAGAAATTCCACTAGACCCAAAACACTGAATCCCAGAAATAGTCCCGCTGTGCCGCCTATGGAAACTGCATTAATTTTTTGATAAACAATTAAAATTATTACAAAAATACTTAAAAGTCGAACTTACCCAACAAATCGGTAAAGGAGAATATGACTTGCCTTTTAAGTCGATTTTGTGGCCAAGTTTTCATTGAAATGGCACTACCAATGCTGCCAAGTAACTGCTTGGAGCCAATCATTTGCTAAGATATATAAAGGTTTAGTTAAAATAAAGTTAATTAAAAGAAAATTGAAAACTTACTTGAGCTGATTTTGTGGTTACAACAGCATCCAGACAGTTTTGCTCACAATAGCAAGTGGCCGGCTTCTCATGCTTGCCCTTCTCTTCATACAATTTGAGAAAGAAATCTGCAGAAATTATAAATTTTATTGAAAAGAACTGCCTATTCAGTTTTTTTCTCAAATTACTTACTCTTATGCTTGGGAAAGCAAGCTTTAAGTTTTTTATAATCGCAGACAGTCTTCGGCTTGGCAACTAAAAAACGAGAGCGTAAGATATACCCGTTACTCAGGGAAAGGATTATTTAAGAATTATTTGATTTGCTTAGAACTCGACGATAGTTCATTGTAGTGTATCGATTAGTTATGATGATTAAAATATATGTCTAGAAAGTTCCAAAGATCTATCTTCAAAATTGTGGGAGATATGAGTTTTTTTCCAAATCGCAGGGGTGGCAACTCTTCAATCGTTCGTCTGATCAGGAAATAATGTATGGCGGACCGATAAGAAATGATGATTGTAATATATGTCTAAAAGGTTCGAATAATCTATCTTTAAAATTGTGGGAGATATGAGTTATTTTTCAAATTGCGGGGGTGGCAACTCTACTATCGTTCATCTGATCGGAAAATAATGTACAGCGGATCGATAAGTAATGATGATTAAAATATATGTCTAGAAGGTTGGAACAATCTATCTTCAAAATTGTGTGAGATATAGGGCCTTTTCCAAATTGCGGTGGTGGCAACTCTACTATCGTTCGTCTGATCAGGAAATAATGTATGGCGGACCGATAAGTAATGATGATTATAATATATGTCTAAAAGGTTCGAATAATCTATCTTCAAAATTGTGGGAGATATAAGGTCTTTTCCAAATTGCGGGGGTGGCAACTCTACTATCGTTCGTCTGATCGGGAAATAATGTATGGCGGACCGGTAAGTAATGATGATTACAATATATGTCTAACAGGTTCGAACAATCTATCTTCAAAATTGTGGGAGATATGAGGCCTTTATCAAATTGCGGGGGTGGCAACTCTACTATCGTTCGTCTGATCAGGAAATAATATATGGCAAATCGATAAGTAATGATAATTATAATATATGTCTAGAAGGTTCCAATAATCTATCTTCAAAATTGTGGGAGATATAGGGCCTTTTCCAAATTGCGGTGGTGGCAACTCTACTATCGTTCGTCTGATCAGGAAATTATGTATGGCGGACCGATAATAAATGATGGTTATAATATATGTCTAAAAGGTTCGAACAATCTATCTTCAAAATTGTGGGAGATATAGGGCTTTTTCAAATTGCGGGGTGGCAACTCTACTAGTCGATCTGATCGGAAAATAATGTATGGCGGATCGATAAGTAATGATGATTAAAATATGTCTAGAAGGTTCGAACAATCTATCTTCAAAATTGTGGGAGATATAAGGTCTTTTCCAAATTGCGGGGGTGGCAACTCTACTATCGTTCATCTGATCGGGAAATGATGTATGGCGGATCGATAAGTAATGATGATTAAAATATATGTCTAGAAGGTTCAAACAATCTATCTTCAAAATTGTGGGAGATATAAGGTCTTTTCCAAATTGCGGGGGTGGCAACTCTACTATCGTTCATCTGATCGGGAAATGATGTATGGCGGATCGATAAGTAATGATGATTAAATATATGTCTAGAAGGTTCAAACAATCTATCTTCAAAATTGTGGGAGATATAAGGTCTTTTCCAAATTGCGGGGGTGGCAACTCTACTATCGTTCATCTGATCGGGAAATGATGTATGGCGGATCGATAAGTAATGATGATTAAAATATATGTCTAGAAGGTTCCAATAATCTATCTTCAAAATTGTGGGAGATATGAGGTCTCTATAAAATTGCGGGGGTGGCAACTCTACTACCGTTCGTCTGATCAGGAAATAACTTGATCTGCGTGCAGACGATACAAGTCTACACTGAAATGGTAGCTCTAGCTTTCATAGTCTCTGAGATCTAGGTGTTTATATAGACGGACAGACAGACGGACATGTCTATATCGACTCGGCTATTGATGCTGATCAAGAATATATATACTTTATGGGGTCGTAGATGCTTCCTTCTGCCTGTTACATACATTTGCACGAACTTAGTATACCCTTTTTACTCTACGAGTAACGGGTATAAAAAATGTATGAACTTTATGGATTTACTTACTGCGATTCGGATAAAAGTGTGGAATACATTTGCATATTCTGTAGGCCAAATTGATGCGGCATTCTTGCTTACAAATGTTTCGAGTGTAAATGGGAAAATGTGTCAAATTGGATTCGTGATGAAAGCGACATTTTCTCTGTCCAATTGTGGCATCACTATAAAAATTTTAAATCAAAGTTATTAGACGTTATATGTATAAAGGGTGGCTAATGAATGTTGCTACAAAAAAAATAGGTAATTGCCTTTATTCCGTGAGGCTAATCGGTAACTTTTTTTGTTTTGATTTCTCCGACGGATTTTTTAATTTTAAAAATATTTCATGAAGATACTTTAAAAAGGTTATTAAAGTTCTTTAATGTAGCATCATTCATCAACCACCCCATATTATTATATGCTTAATACTTTTCCAGATTCGCTTCAGCAATAATCTCTTCACTCTCCGGATCGTAAACCACTCCTTCTTCGGTATATCCAAAATTATTATCAACTTTCATTACCTCAAAGGCAGAGTGTATATAGCTCTAAAAATAATAAAAAGTTTTAATTTATAAGAAATTCTTCTCCCTTCTTAGTCATTGACTTACATCTATGCCCTCGCTGCTAAAGCCCAGCAGAGTATATCCCACATCCTTTTCAAAAAATGAACCCATTTGCACGTGAAGCAACCGACGACTCTGCTCGTACTTGTTATGGTCCGGATACGTACCGAATATCAAATATTTCGAACTATACTCCTCACCCAACTTGGAATTACCCAAGTAACACAAACCATATTCGGTTAACACCTGTCGCGTATGTATATTGATCTGACCATCGATACTGCGTGTACGTTGCTTCTCCAACGGCTCATAGGAGCTGTCATAGGTGAGATTGTAAATCAATTCCATATAAAGTTCTGGTTGAATGCCCAGTCTTTCAAGTATTTCATCAACATTTCTATATTCCGGTATATTTTGGAAATTGATGTACGTTGAGTTGGCCAAATTCTCCATAAAGTCCCAGAAATCGAGTTTGTCCTGCGCTTTTATGCCGTTTTTCCTAGAATGATTAATAGTGATACATAGGAAAGTCACATGAACTTACAAATACACTAGGGCGGGTCGATTTGTATTACATAAAAAAAAGTAAACAGGCGTATGGCAAAATCGCAATATATGGTCAGTTTTAAGAACGTTTTCCCCAGAAACAATAGGTCCAAAATAAAAACTTTGCCGACGCTAATCAACGTTTAGGTTCATAAATAACACGACCAAAAAAATGAGCGACATTGTGAGGTCCAGTCTTGATGCTGTACAATTATGATTAAATTATCTGCACTGATTTCAAAACTGACTTCGGTTTTAGTCGATCCAAAATAAATTTTTATACCATTGCAGCGTGTATAACTCGCACTTTTGCTAAGGCTGTAACGTTCATTACCAAACACATAAATATATATATTCTTGATCAGGATGACGAGCTGAGTTCATTTCTTTCGTTTGTCCGTCTGTCCGTCTGTCCGTCTGTTTCTGTACTATCTCCTCCCTCAGTTTTAAAGCTATCTTGACCAAACTTTGCAAGAAGTCTTTAAATACAAATACGCTGCACATTTGTCGGAATCGGCCGGATCGGATGACTATATCATATAGCTGCCATAGGAACGATCGGTCCAAAAACTAGTTCTAGTGAGAAAAACTTTTTTGTTTTCCATCGTAGCGTCACCAATCGTGGTAAATATTAGTTTTATATGCTTCCACACAATTTGGAAAAATTTATCAAAATCGGATGACTATAGCATATAGCTGCCATATAAACGGTCGGTCAAAAAAATAGTTCTAGTGAGAAAACTTTTTTGTTTTCCATCGTAGCGTCACCAATCGTGGTATATATTAGTTTTATATGCTTCCACACAATTTCTGAAAAAAATTTATCAAAATCGGATGACTATAGCATATAGCTGCCATAGGAACGATCGGTCAAAAACAAGTTCTAGTGAGAAAAACTTTTTTGTTTTCCATCGTAGCGTCTATCCACCATCTTGGTATATATTAGTTTTATATGCTTCCACACAATTCTGGAAAAATTTATCAAAATCGGATGACTATAGCATATAGCTGCCATATGAAACGGTCGGTCAAAAACTAGTTCTAGTGAGGAGAAAAATTTTTTGTTTTTCATCGTAGCGTCACCAATCGTGGTATATATTAGTTTTATATGCTTCCACACAATTCTGAAAATTGGACAAAATCGGATGACAAATAGCGTATAGCTGCCATAGGAACGATCGGTCTAAAAACTACTTCTAGGAAGAAAACTATTTTTATTATCAATGTTAAAATTTTTGTAGCGCCTTATTTTCTTTGTGGGTAGAGTCTTTACAAGGGTATTTAAAACATCGGCACAGCCGATGTTAGCTTTTCCTTTTTTTTTTTTAGTGACATTAATTTCTGAACTTATGTAAATCAAGCATATTTCTGAATATCAACTAAACTTGTGGAAAAATAAAAACTGAACGTCGAATTTCCGGACCTTAACCATGGGTAAATATTGTTTCGAACCGGTCGACCACAAAAACTTTTTGGGCCTGCAGCCCTAATCAAAACTACTTAATTTTAAAATCAATATCTTATAATATATATATACTATACCGGCAATAATCACCGAACAGTTTTTCATTCAAGCGCTGCATTGGACACACTGTTAGACTCGGCAATGTGGTATTCCAAAAATGATAGTTTCGCTAAAGTACAAAAACATATTAATTTAATTTATTATTGTTAATTCTTAAGTTTTCAAGACTGTACTGAAAATATACAACAGATTTTGGAAAATAATTTTGTTATGCAAAGAATAAGTAGCCAAGTGCTTAAGGAAGAAGTTTTTGTTTCTATATTAATATTCATCTATATTAATTTCAATATGCAACCAATTGCTATGATAATGTCCGAATAAATAAATTATTTCGAGGATAAATCAGTTTCAGCTAGTTAACTTTAAAACTGAACATAAAACAGGCTTCTAGGGAAAATCTAATTCCTCCTTTAAGGCCAAGCTAAGTTCATTTTATTTTCGGTACAGTCCTTACTGCTTTCTTATACCTCAAGACCAATGTGTGTGCTCTTTGTATAGTAGCGATCCACAGAAGACAGGCAGACGATAATACAGAAATATATAGACGCTACCAGAAGAACAAACCATAAAAATCTGCAGAGGTAAGAAATAAATAAATTTATTGGATGGAAGGTTTATAAAGACCTCAGTCCAGATGGCATACAAATTTAGTTCGGCTCTAAACTTCATACAAATAAGACAGCTTTTAGAGCTTTTCAAAAGTGTTTCTATTCTTATGAACTAGTGTGCCGAAATAAATTTGTATCTCCTTTGGAAAGAGGCCTAAAAAATGGAATACATACCTCTCAAACAGAATCAAAACTGATTTAACCAGATAGCTGAATCCATGAATGCAACAATTATCAAAGTATAATTTGATATAATTGATAATTAGTTTTGCCCATTTCCAGTTGAACTTGACCATCTTATGACTGAGATTGACGTCTACCAAAAAGATTCAAATAGAAATTAAATGATTACCCGAATTTATATAGAGTAAGATTTCAAAAATTCTGAAGACAAAAAATATAAACTCTCTAGAGATTTCCATTACACACCTGAATATGTCGGTTCTTGTTTTTAGTTTTACTTAGTTAATGCAAGTAAAGGGTTTTGATTTGATTCCCTAAATTTATCCGACGATAATTACATATGGCTTGGAGAATTTAGCACACTTTAAATTAAGCACTATATCTTTTATTTTTTCCTCTGAAATGTGACAAAACTAATTCGCTTTAAGTAATGCAACCAAATCTAAAAAATGTAAGCTCTCACTTAAGTAAATATTTCTGAATTTGTAACTTATTAATGTTTGAATTCAATTGAAAGACAACGGTTTTATAATATTTGTTAGCGTGACAAAATTGAATTAAAAATTGTATATACTAAAGAGTACAACAAAAACTCATTTCTGCTTAATTCTTACTACTTGAACAAAACCATTTAAATATTAAATATTCATAAACACTTTCTGCTTTTCCATTTGTGTCTAAATAAATATTGTGGCTCATTTCCTTTGCTGTCAAATAAATCATATAAATATTTAAAACTTTCTATATTAAAAAATAAAAATGTTTTGCAAACTCAATTCCCGTAGTACTCGCTGTCGGGATTGGTTCAATAAAGTGTGCACCCAATGCCGTCAACGATTCGAATTACCGGAAATTGACCAACTATATATATCAAATGATGCTCTAATAAGTGCCGAAGAATGTTATAATTTGATTAAAAGAAATGCCACCCCTTCTTCAACCATTAACAATACATCGCATAATCGGGCGGATGGCTGGTGGAAAGTGCCCATATTTTTACTCATTTTTGGCTGCATTCTTGTGGTGGTAATATCAATTGTCTTGATTTCTCAAGCGATTGTCAACCGATTGAAAAATGTACAACTTCCTGAAAAACTTAATTTTGATATCTGCGATGTCGAGGCAAAACCACCAACACGTCATAGCAATCACAGTGCAATAAGTCATGAAAGGAACAAGAGCCCAAAATCCTGCTTTCCATGCAAGAAGAAAAGAAAAGCAAACCACAAGTAAATCCAAAACTGAGCTGATCTTGTAATTGTAATTACTAAAAAGCTTTGGAACTTGATCAATTTTTCTTATAAATAAAAAGTAAGTGGTAATTTTGTAAGCGTTTGTTGATTAAAATTTAAAAAATACCAGAAAAATTGGCAACAGTGAATCAAAAAATTTATTTGAAGCCATTTACTTTGGAAAGATTATTTCATGATTTGCAAGCGCTGTTCGTTGGTAAGTCAATTTATGGCGAAATAGCAAGCCATTGAGCATTTGGATAAGTCAAAAAAAGCAAGGCTGTAAACCGGTTTGGAAACGAACTACTAAGAACCGGTTTGGTTCAGGTTTTTTGGATTGCCCGAACCGGACCACACATTTTTACGTTTAGAAATAATTTTTTCAAGATATAAAATGATTATTGAAAGTATTTCAAATACGACTTTAAATGACACTACTTCGTATTACGAAAAAGATAAGATTATGAGAGCTGGCTTAAATGAAACCAGATATATAGTTCAAGGCGTAGTATCAGCAATATCAGTGACATCTCTTAGAAAATGAGCACCGATATGTTCAGGGCAGAAACAGAAGAAGTGGGATACAGACTCAGAGTGCTTGCCATTTCTGGTTTGCTTTGAGCTCGAAGATATGACGTAAAATAAGCCTACACGTTGCCATAGGCATACCTACTTCTTACTAAAGTCTTACTAAAGACTTTTGTTTTATTATTCCGAACATGAAGAATTTTATTTTATTACTCAGAAAATAACAGTTATTGAAGGATTTTTATTTTAAAAACCTTGTAAATAAAACTCATTCAGAGACGTTTATATTTAAATCAAAATATAAAAATCTTTCAATTTATTATACCCTTGCAGAGGGTATATTAAAATTGACACGATGTTTGTAACGCTTAGAAGGAAGCATCTCCGACCCCTTGATCTATATATACTCTTCATCAGCATGACGAGCTGGGTTCATTTCCGTCTGTCCGTCTGTTTCTGCTAAAAACTAGTTGTAGTGAGAAACACATTTTTTTTTATTAATGGTAGCTTCTTTAAAAAACTGCAAGGGTATTTAAAACATCGGCCGATTTTAGCCTTCCACTTTTGTACAATAGCTTCAGCGTTTAGCGCTCTGCGTGAAGGATCCATTGGATGTACCTCATCATTACCAGCGATAAATGAAGGATGACTTTTCTGTTGTGATAAAAAATTATAGGTCTTTGACTGAGTTTTATTTATTAAGTTTTATGATATAAGTCTTTCGATAACTTTTATTTTCTGAGTTAAAAAATAAAAGTCTTTCTAATTTTGAAAGTTTTTTTTGTTTTTATTTCTTTGGGCCTCTTTCACTTTTTTGTATAGACAGTTCCACCACCGTACCAAGTTAACATGGTGTGCCTAAGCTCAGTGTTAAAAAGAGTCTGCCATTTTTCAAAAACCCTTTTAAAAACGTTTTTCTCAGTTCGTTTGTCGGTTTAGAACGGATGGTAGACTTTTGAGAACGGGGGCTTATTTCAAGAACAGAAAAAATAAGAACGGATTGGGTATAAAAGTAAGAAATTTGTGCTGCCTTTTAGAACTCCATTTTTTTCTGAGAGTAGGTACTCAGACACTATTCTCGCAAATCAAATCCCTTTTAATGGGTTGCATCTCTATCGTTTTGATCAACGCAACTCTTCATCCTCCGCAAAAGTTCTGCAAATTGTTTTTGTTTTGCCTTTTGGTCTGCTTTAAGTCCATTTTTTTAAATTCTGTGCCCAATTCTCGCAGGCACCTTTTAAAATGATCAAATATGTTTTATCAGCCATGCTCCCATACTTTCGCAAAATTTTGATGACAAACCGGTTTTAGAAGAAATTTGTTCTCTAAATCGCAAAATGTTTGCGAAAGGAAAGGGAGCCCGGCTTATATTTCAAAGACCCCCTTGTAAGAATTTATCAGCTGTTTTTAAAAAACGATCTGGTAGCTCCATGCACATTCTCAGAGCGCATTTGTGGATCTGAGTAGGGGCTCTTAGAATGCTTTAAGAATATACTCAAAGCGTATTCTAAGAGCCATATAATTAGAAAGGTATAATGTTATTGGTGTCTGAGTACCTAGCTATATATCAAAAACAGATCTTAAAAACAATTTTAGAAATAAGCAGGGACCGTAACTGTTATAACTTTTGGATAAAAATTTTGAAATAACAATTATTTTCTAATTTTATATAAAATTTTTTAAAATAATCGTTATTCTATGATTTTTAAAATAAAAAATTTTGTTTTAACCGTTAAATGTACTTTATATAAAAATTTTTGAATAACAGTTAAAACTAATTTTTTTTATAAAAATTTAAATTAATTTTTTATTTTGTAATTTTTATAATAAAAATTACTTTATTTACTTTTATTTTTTTATTTTAAAATTTTTTTAATTATCTAGTAAGCGTTTGTAAATCATAGAATATCTTTGATAGAAGGATACAAGATTTACTTAAACCTACTAGATTAGATATTTTAAAAATTTGTATAATAAAAAATTGTCATGAAAAATTATAAAATTAATTTTTATTATAAAAATTACAAAATTAAAATTAAATTAAATTTTTATAATAAAAATTAGTTTTAACTGTTATTCAAAAATTTTTATATAAAAATTACCATTTAACGGTTAAAACAAAAATTTTTATTTAAAAATTATAATATAACAATTTCAAAAAAATTTTTTGTGATAAAAATTGCAAATAAAAATTTATTACATTTAAGGACTCGCCATTCAAAATTATGAAGATTCATGTACTCCATTTTATCAGGGGATCCATATTTCGTAGTAATTTTTTTCACTTCCATAACTGTTATTTTCGGTCCCTGGAAATAAGAAAATATAATCGAAAAGTGAGTTTAGGGCTTGCTTATTTTGCATTTTCATTATTCGTGACACAAAATCAATAATTTCAGGGTATTTTGTAGTCGAAGCACTCCACTGCAGCGCTCTTACTTGTTTGTGTATTCTATACTTAGTTTTTAATAACTAAATTAAGTTTATTAGCCAATCAATTGGGGGGGGAAATAAAGATAAGCAAAACAGTAGTTAAACTCTGCATTAAGATATGCCTTATTAGCACTCACATATAAAATCATATAAAGTAGTTGATTGTGTCAAATTCTCAAACATATTGTTGACTGGTTATCGCCACTTAAATGGGCTTTATTTTGACATTCGCATTTCCACTCATTCAACAAACCCACAGTTGCTTATCAAACTGAGAGAACAAGCGGCCCCCCCTCCATTGAATCAACCCATATAAAATTAGTTTAATTGCTTCTCTAGAGGCAGTTCGTGGTTGGTTCTGATACCGACAAAATGAAATACTCCGGTGGTTTAATATTTCTAGTGGCTTTGCTGTTTTCAAATAAATTTCAAACAGAAGCTGCCTGTGGCTATGAGGTATGTTTTTTTTTAGTAAAAGTTTTCACTTATAACTGTCTTTCAATTTTAGTCATGTCCGGACACAAAAGCAAGTATGATCAATGTGCATCTAGTGCCGCATTCACATGATGATGTGGGCTGGTTAAAGACCATCGATCAGTATTATTATGGTGCACGAAATAATATTCAGCATGCGGGTGTGCAATACATATTGGATACAGTCACAGCTGAGCTTTTGAAGGATCCCAAGCGTCGTTTTATACAGGTGGAAACGGCGTTTTTCTTTAAATGGTATCACGAACAGTCGGAGTTTATAAAAACGGCTGTACAAAAATTGGTGGCCGAGGGACGTTTGGAATTTACTGGAGGAGCTTGGAGCATGAATGATGAGGCGGGAGTTCACTATCAAAGCATCATAGATCAATTTAGTTTGGGCTTAAAGTAGGTGGCTATTTTTTTTAAATAAAATCCCTTCTCTAATCCTTAAATTCCAGGGCTCTAAATGATACCTTTGGCTCATGTGCTCGTCCCCGCATTGGCTGGCAAATAGATCCATTTGGCCATTCCCGTGAAATGGCTTCAATGTTTGCTCAAATGGGCTATGATGGCGAATTTTTTGCTCGCATGGATTATGTGGAGAAGGGTCAACGTTTGAAAGATTTGGCCATGGAAATGATTTGGAAATCTAGTGAATCACTTAGTAATTCGGATATCTTTACTGGTTTACTCTACCGTCACTATTCGGCTCCTCCCGGCTTTTGTTTTGACATACTTTGCTCCGATGCACCAATTATTGATGGCGATAGCTATGATAATAATATAAAAAACAGAGTGGATGAGTTCATTAAGTACATTAATGAGATGTCACAATATTTTCGTGCCACTCACATCATGGTGCCCATGGGTGATGATTTTAATTATGAAAATGCCGAAGTGAATTTCAAGAATATGGACAAACTGATTAAGTGAGTACTTAAACACAAATATTTATTGCTAATCGTTAAGTACTTGAAAATGTTTATAACATTTCGCTATCTAATCCAATTTTTAACTTTCCTGAGAAGTTTTGATAGATTTGAAAACTTAGCACTAGGTAGAGGTCATCATGAATCATTGACGGAAACTAACTAAAAAAAACAAACAACAATTGGAAATATGACATTTAGTTAATCAAATTGTGGCTTCAAATAACAAAGTGCAATACACTCAAAGATTTCTACTTCATTGGTTAGAGTTAAAGAGTGTTAGGAGATAACCATGTTTCTCATCAGACTTGTCTATATCCGAAGTTTCCTGTATTTACACAGAAAAAAAAGAACAAATATCAATCACAAGTTTTGATTGTAGGATTTAAAACTTTATGCCTCTTTTTTGCCTCCATTTGATAAATTAAAACTAAACTGAAGAGTGCGTGTAATGAATAGCAGTCAGTTTGGTTAACTTCATTCTTCAAAGTTGCTTATCTCATCCTTCCAAAAAAGCAGATTGCCCATTTCAGTTCCTGAAATAAATAATGAATCAGTTTAAAAAAGGAAAAATTTGTTTAAGTTATTTTTATTATTTGGTGGTTTATGTTAGTTTATTACGTAAAAAGATCAATTAAAGTCATTTTTTTTTTTTTTTTTTAGTGATGTGTTTTAAGTTTTAAAAAAATTTGTATGAAAGTTTTAATTTTTTTATGTTTTGTGGGTGTATATTAGTTTCATATCTCAGTTACAAACTTTAGATGAAGTCAAGCAAAAGATTAATCAAAAGGTTTGATCATATTAGTAAGAACATTTTCAAGGTCAGTTCAGTTGTTTTAAAGTAAGAAGCAAAAATATTTCGAAAAAAAAATTATTTTTTTTTTAACTAACGTGAAAATTTTGATTTTCTATAATCTGTAAATGATTGAAAATAAAAACAAAATTATTGTTTTTTTCTTTTATTCTTACAAATTGCCCAATTACGAAGAAAATAAGGCGTTGATGACGAAAATCTGTGGATAAATAGCGAAGTTGTGAGCAATTTTGGGAAACAACTAAGGGTCAAGTTTGACTATTTTACGTGTTCACTAAAAAATTTTTTTTACTTCGCTTTTTGCTCAATGTATAAGTACCAATAGAAGCCAAATCACAGAAAAAAACGAGAGCGTAAGTTAAAGTCGGCCCTGCTCGACTTCGATATACCCGTTACTCAGGGTAAGGTTTATTTAAGAATATTTTATTAGATCACAACATGCCCAAATTGTGGGAGATATGAGGTTTTTTCAAAATTGCGGGGGTGGCAACTCTACAATAGCTCATCTGATCGGGAAATGATGCATGGCGGATCGATACGTAATGATGATTAAAATATATATCTAGAAGGTTCGAACAATCTATTTTCGAAATTGTGGGTGATATGAGGTATTTTTCAAATTGCGGGGGCGTGAACTTTTCTATCGTTCATCTGATCGTGAAATGATGTATGGCGGATCGATAGATAATGATGTTTAAAATATATGTCTAAAGAGTTCGAATAATCTATCTTCAAAATTGTGGGGGATATGAGGTTTTTTTCATATTGCGGGGGCGGGGGGGCGTGGCAAAAATTTGAAACAAACTTGAACTGCGGCAGAAGATACAAGTCTACACTGAAAAAATTGTAGCTCTAGCTCTTATAGTCCCTGAGATCTAGGTGTTCATACAGACAGACGGACGGACGGACGGACGGACGGACGGACAGACGGACATGTCTATATCGACTCGGCTATTGATGCTGATCAAGAATATATATACTTTTTGTGGTCGGAAATGCTTCCTTCTTCCTGTTACATACATTTGCACGAACTTAGTATACCCTTTTTTACTCTACGAGTAACGGGTATAATTAAGAGCAAGGCAAAAACAAAGAAAAATAAAAATATTTTCTAATAAATACATAAAACAATGAAATTTGACTGTTAGTAATTGTACTCAATTGCTCACAGCTCCTTTATTTATCCATAGATATTCTTTACCAATGCCTTATTTTGTTCGTAGAAGTGCTATTCGTAAGAACAAAAGAAAAAAACAATTTAATTTTATTAGTTTCAACCTTTTACAGATTTTAGGAAAACAAAATTTGCACGTTTTTGAAAAAAAAATCGATTTTTTCGAAATATTTTTGCTTGTAGCATTTTAACTACTAAGCTGATTAGAAAATGACCTTCAACTAGATCATTGCAAATTGCATACCCTTTAGATTAATACCTTGCTTGACGACATCTAAAGTTTCTATCTCGAGATCTGTCATAAATGTAAGGGTACCTTCAAAAAAACTGAAAACGAGAAGGCAAAGCTAACTTCGACTGTGCCGAAGTTTTAATACACTTTGAAAAACTTTTATCCAACTGATTTAACCGGTAAAATATATATGGAATATAGATACCGTATATTTAAAACTTTTAAATCATTGATAATAAAAACTTGATACCATAAAAAAACTTTTCTTAGTAAAACACATTTTCCGACCGATCGGTCCTATGGCAGCTATATGCTATAGTCATCCGATTTTGATAAATTTTTTCAAAGTTATGTGGAAGCATATAAAACTAATATATACCAAGATTGGGGACGCTACGACAAAAAACAAAAAGTTTTTCTCACTAGAACTAGTTTTTTGACCGACCGTTTATATGGCAGCTATATGCTATAGTCATCCGATTTTGATAAATTTTTTCCAAAATTGCGTGGAAACATATAAAACAAATATATACTACGATTGAGACGCTACGATGGAAATCAAAAAGTTTTTCTCACAAAGACTTATTTTTCGACCGATCGTTCCTATGGCAGCTATATGCTATAGTAATCTGATGTTGATACATTTTTCCAGAATTATGTGGAAGCATATAAAACTAACATATACCAAAATTAGTGACGCTACGATGGAAAATAAAAAAGTTTTTCTAACTAGAACTAGTTCTTAGACCGATCGTTCCTATGGCAGCTATATGATATAGTCATCCGATCCGGCCGGTTCCGACATATTAGTTGCGTGCAGTAAAAAGAAGACTCTGTGCAAAATTTCAGCTCGATAGCTTTAAAACTGAGAGACTAGTTCGCGTAGAAACAGACGGACAGACGGACAGACAGACAGACGGACAGACGGACAGACAGACGGACGGACGGACAAGCGGAAATGAACTCAGCTCGTCGTCCTGATCAAGAATATATATAGTTTATGGGGTCGGAAATGAATATTTCTATGCGTTACAAACTTCTGGGCAAAATTAATATACACTTTTCAAGTGTATAAAATTGTAACTCAAAACGTATCCATACAAAAATTTTTTAATTTCATTTTTGAGCTCAGCATTCCAAAGTACATCATAAAAAAAATAACAGCTTCAATGGGGACTTTATTTTTTTTTATTTTTGTAAACTAAAGTGTAATCGTAATAATTACTCTGTTATTTGTTAGATCAGATTGTGTGTTCATTCACAATTATATCAGATGAAAATATGGCCTTCTCTGGAAGGAACTTCATAATCCTATTTACAAGTAGCGTATCACCAGTTCTATGATTTCACCTTTCACCTCAGCGAAGGTGATTGGGGGAACTGGAAGGCAATTTGCAGGGGGCTCTCGAGAGCATCAGAGACAATTTTGTTATGGCGGGGCGAGGAGGTTTCGTAAGGCTGAAAAATTCAAAATTCAGGGCAAAGACTTTCATACGGTCCTGAGGTGATCGTAAGGGCAATTTATCAATGTGATAGTTTTTTCAAAAAATAAAATAGACATGACCATCTTGAACGGTTTTCCCGTAAACGGGTTTCCCATACTTTCTTGATTTATCACGATGGTTTCATACAAAATTTGTATTTTATATTTTTTGTAAATTCCAAAAATATGATATTTTATCTCGTGAAATCTAAATAAATAGATTTAAATGTCCTCTAGTTTACTACATTCACAATTTTTCACAATCTCATTCAAATAGATTAAAAACAAAAAAAATATAAATTTTTTTATATAATTTTTTGTATTTCCAAAATTACATTAAATTAGGAAATATTTAATTTGAAATCAAGTTATTGTTGGAGAACAAAAGGGAAGACACAAAAATGATTTTATTATAATTTTACTTAATATTTGGAAATTTAAATTGATTTGTTGTAAAAAATTTTATCTAAAATGGTTGCAATTATTTTAACTTTTGAAAGCGCAATGAAAAATCTGTAAATATAGTAAATTAGAGGACATTTAAATATACTTATTCCGATTTCACAAGAATCAGATATAATTTTTTTACAATTTAGAAAAAATTTTAACTTAAAAAAAAGTTTGTTGTATGAAGATTTCGTCACAATTCATAAAACTTATGATGCAGTTCGATTTTCAGGGCCCAAAATAGGGGAAATCCGTTAAAGTTGGTCATGTCTTTTTTTCGACTTGCACAGTGTATTTTGTCAATTCAAACACAAGTATTCCAAAGGGCGTAACTTCGATTAAAAAAAAATTATAAAATTATTTGGAAACGATTATTTGAAAGCTAAGAAATAATCGTGAAACATTCGATTTAGCATATACAGGGTTGCCCATATTCGACGGACCCATGTTTTTTTTTAAAAAATCAAAGAAATAAATAAAAATTTGGCGGTTGGCAATCTTAATCATTTAATTTGTTCCAAGTAGATTTGTTTACATCAATTTTTGAATATGATATCTCTCAAATGGCCGCCTCTGGCGTTGATGGCGTATTGTGCCCTTTTTGCAGCATTTTCCATCGTTTTCGCCAACATTTCGGCCGGAATAGCGGCTATTTCTTCACGAATGTTGTCCTTGAGCCTTCTACGGTCCTTGGCTTGTTAACGTAAACCTTGACTTCAAATATCCCCACAAGAAGAAGTCAGGCGGCGTCAAATCGGAACGGGTGGCCAGTCCAAATCACCACTTTTCGACATCAAACGGCCCGGAAACAATTTCTTCAGAAAATCGATTGTTATGCGACTGTGCGGTGGAGCGCCGTCTTGTTGAAAACCAGAACTGCCTCATACGCTTTCGACGAATAATTGGCATCACAAAATTGGTCATCATGTCGCGATAACGCTCCTGGTTGATGGTAACAGCATGGCCATTTTCATTTTGGAAGAAAAACGGCCCAATGACCGTTTTCGCACTAACGCCGCACCAAACTGTGACTTTTTCGTCATGAAGAGGCACTTCTTGAATCTCCTGAGGATTTTCAGTGGCGTAAATACGGCAATTTTGCTTATTTACGGTCCCATTCAATGTGAAATGGGCTTCATCGGACGATAATTTTGTTCCAAAATTGCTCGTCATCTTCGGCCATTTCGTGACTCTTTCATCCAATCGACGAGGCTTTCCGAGGCACAATCTGCGTCAATTGAATTTTGTACGGAACAAATGCAACAACGGAATACGTTGAGTGGACCGAGCCTGCCCAACTGCTGAGAACGGCGTTTTTGGGATGTTCTGGGGACCTAAAGGAGTATCGTCGCTTGTCGATTTGGCCTCTGATTAGAGTCGTCGAAATTTTTGTATAAACGCTTTGGTGTTTTTAGAAGGCGCACTTTCACATTTTTAATTTTTTAAAAGCACGTTGAGTTTTCACAATTGACTTGTTCTGTTGAATGTCAATTTCAACTATTTCAGAGCGCTCGCGTGGCGTGTATTGTTCCATGGTAAAATTTGCTTGGACTGACGCTTCAAACGCGGTATGTCCTTTGAGGGATTTTACCTTTTTCTCAAAAGGTTTTGGGGGTGCCCCACGGGGTCGAATATGGACAACCCTGTAGGTTCCATACAAACCATGTCGGATATGGATGAAGCCTTGATGAAGCTTTTTCATATTCTTGATTAGCTCACGAAAATCCTTTTGTATATCTGTCATAACTCTTCCATAAACTGTTCCATATTTTTCAAAAAATTCCTGGCTTATTTATATTCCATTAGAAAACCACTGAGTACAAATAGCGACTCATGAAAATTTCGAAACAACATTTTGCAGATGCTCACATTCATTGAAATATTCACAATAATGGGAAAGCTGATATCTCTACGATTATATCAGACGAGGTGCATCAATATTACTTAACTAATGCCTTCACACAAATCTTATTTTTAATTTTCGTTGTTAGGATACAATATAAACCCTATTAACTTGCCATTCCATCTTAATTTTCTCCCACCAGATATGTCAATGCACGCCAATCCCAAGGCTCCCGCATCAATGTATTCTACTCAACTCCCGCTTGCTATCTCAACGAACTGCATCAAATTCCGCAAACCTGGCCCAACAAAACTCAGGACTTTTTCCCCTATTCAAGTGATTACCATTCGTATTGGACGGGCTATTTCACCTCACGACCCACCCAGAAGCGTTTTGAACGGGATGGCAATCACTTTCTGCAAACCATCAAACAGCTGAGCACTTTTGCACATTTGACTAGCCCGGAGCATACCCACCATTTGGATATGCTGCGTCAGGCCATGGGTGTGATGCAACATCATGATGCCATAACGGGCACCGAGAAGCAGGCCGTGGCCAGTGACTATGACCGCCTGTTAACCGCCGCTCTGGAGGGTGGACAAAACAATGCTCGTGATGCGCTTCGTGTATTGACCAATCTGTCCAGTGGGGAGTTCAATAGTTGCCTAGAGCTCAACATAAGTGTGTGTGCATTTACACAGGAGAGTGCCAATAATGTGGTGGTGACATTATTCAATCCATTGGCACATATTTCCACACAATATGTACGTGTTCCTGTAAAGAATGCAAACTATTTGGTTACCGATGAAATGGGTAAGCCCAATGAAGGGATGCTAAAGGGGTAGTTACTTCATTTTTGTTGTAAATGCTTTAAGGTCGCGAAATACCTGCAGAAGTAGTGCCCGTACCCTGGCAGGTTTTGGCCTTGCAGCATCGTTCGAATGATACTCAGCACGAACTGGTCTTTAAAGTTGCCGTGAAAAAGATAGCCAATGTCTATATACGAGTACTGCCTGGTGGAAGAAGTCAAGCATCGGAGATTGTAGTACCTGAGCGTTTTAAACAGACGGCTGTTAAGAGGAGAATGATATCACCCATGGATGAAGCTGAATTTGTGGTCCAAAATTCGGTAAGTTGAACTATTTGAGAAAATAAGACCGTACCGTAGAAACAAATTTTAAACTTTCGTCAGGCGTTGGTTTTTTAACCAAATAATCTACTTAATATTCTTCGAAAAAAATTTCATCAAGGCAAAAATGCTATAAAGCAAGTGTGCCCGTATAATTGGAAGGTTCTTTGTGGTATTCCATGTGCCTTGTTATATATTATATATTGTTACAAGCATAAATATTATATAACTCGAGCCGACTAAAACATGCTATAAAGGTAACACTATCGGTGAACTTTGCAATTAAAATTTTTCGCATTAGCGCAACACAAACATCCCGTCAAGTATTATCAGTGTTAGGGAGTACCTAGGTATTTGTACCTAGGTACATACCTAGATACAAATTTGATGTACCTTTTACCTTACCTAAGTATTGAAAAGTTCGAGTACCTTTTACCTTACCTAGGTCCAAATTTTCATTTACCTTCTCAAAAGGTAAGGGCCTCGGTACATAAATTTCAATAAGAATTATGGTCACACCAACAAAAAGCTTGTGTACAAAATTTGTACATTTTGTACTGAATGGCAAATTCTACGGGCCTTCAGTGGAGTGGGGTCAATCAAAACGTATTTCTGTTTGTAAGAACTAAAGGTCAAGGTGAGGAACAGTTTTTGAACTAAATCAATTGGATCCTGCTTTATCTGATACTGCGATGACCAAAGACAGGATTAATCTGGTCTGTTCTCGTTTCCTAATTCGATTAATCGAAATTGGTAAATGGTCTTATTTTTAAAAAACGATCAGGTTTATATATTTTGAATAAGGATAAATGAAAATTAAAAGTTATTAGCCGAATAAGACAGTCGGTTAATAAAAACGGGAACATTTACCAATTCCGATTCCACATAATATAATCGAAATCGGAAATGGGAACCAGCAAAAAGTGTAATGTTTGGTGGTGTATAAATTTTTGATAAAACCAAGGGCACTTTTGGCTTTGTTACAAAAAAAAATAATGTGGCTTTTTAGGTTCGAAAAGTTTTACCAAATCGTCGACTTTATAAATACGAATGTATTGTGCATGATGTATTCGTATAAACACGGGTTTATTTGGTAAAAAGGCCATAATTTTACAGTTGTTTATATTATCTAAGAGATCTAAGGTCATTTTGCAGTAGAAACTAAGATACTGGATCGAAAAAAGGCACATAGAGTTGGAGGCACTTAAAGTTGAAAAGCACTTGAGGAAAATAGGAAAAAAATGCTGGACGAAAGACACTCTCAATTTTTTATGTTTTTAAAATATAGGTGGATATTAAGAAGAAGTATATTGGCTAAATGAATGTTGGTTAATCGCGGCCAAAAAGTTGGCAACATACATTTTTTTATTATCCACATAGGATTAAAAACATGCTGATGAGGATACGGCCCTAAGCATCATTATTTAACGAGTCAAAGGTAAATGCCCAGTTGAAAGAATTTTTAGAAGAAAAAGTAAAAATAATATATAGCTTCAAATTAATTTAAAGTGTTAAAGTTTTCTACATTCTTGTTGGATAAAGGATAAAGCTTTCGAGTTCCTTTTATGTGTCTAAGAATTTTTGATTTGATTACTATAAAAAAACTATAAAGAATGCTTTAAAGGGCTTATTACAAAAGTACCTTTTGAGTACCTATACCTTTACCTAGGTACTGAATAATCCAGTTACCTTTTACCTTACCTAGGTATAATTTATAAGTCATAATACGATGCATAAAACTCTTTAGTTTTTTCCTTTGAAGCAACTGTTCTCAAGTGAAACAAGTAAGAAAGTCGGTCAAGCCCGACTGTAATATACTCTGTACTTGTTTGGCAGGCCATCTCAATATAGCAAGGTCCAATTGGGAAATTATCAGTTAGCTATTGCCTTCTCGCTCTCTCTTTCTCGTAAGTTCTACCAATCGCTACGGTGTTGTTGTTGTCGTTGGTTTTTATTTTCTTTTACGTATAGCTCTAATATCGTTCATCTGATCGAAAAACGATGTATGGCGGGTCGATTCAAAATAAGTAGTAGAATATATGTCTAGAATGTTCGAAATATCTATCTTGAAAATTGTGGGAGTTATTACGTTTTTTTTAATTTGCGGGGGAGGCAGGGGGCGTGGAAAAAATTAAAACTAAACTTGATCTGCCTGCAAGTATAAGAAATATATGTTCCATACACCTCAAACCTCTATCTCTTACCATCTCTGAGATCTCTTCGTTCATACGGACAGACGGACTTGGCTTTATCGACTCGGCTGTTGATGCTGATCAAGAATATATATACTTTATAGGGTCGGAGATGCCTCCTTCTGGCTGTTACATACATTTGCACAAACCCAATATACTCTGTGTACCTTCGGTACAGAGTATAAAAATAGCGTTCTATATCACTCGCCCTAATCTCGTGTGGAACCCAGTTTCCTTGCTTTTGAATCATTACAAGTGCTTTTAATCATCTGGAAATTGTTGCTTGATCAACTCCCAAAGATTCAGCAAGTTCTTGTTGCGTTTGACATGAATCTTCATGGAGCAAAGCCTACAATTCTGCTTTTTTAAACTTTTTCAACTGGCCGGGACGGTCTTTGTCTTCCACGGAAGAATCACCACTGCCACGTTCTAATTGATAGAGCATATATTCAGGATAAGCCTCAGAGAGCAAACGAAGACCTTCGGAAGCATTTTTTCCAAATTGAACCAATGAAGCAAATCTTCCCGCAAATGCTGTTTTTTTTTTGTTTGCCACGTAACTAAACATTTCTAATGAAATAAATAAAAAACCAGGGACCGTAACAGTTATAAGTTTTATCAAAAAGTCATTATTTAACAGTTATATTTTGCGTTTTATAATAAAACTTGGGAAATAACAATTATTTTTTTTTTTATTTTAAAACTCCGAAATACCAATTATTTTATGATTTTAATTTTATTACTCTGTTCATAACAGTTATTTTTGATTTTTATAAAAAAAATTTTCATGATAACAGTTCAATCAATCAAAATTATTCAAAGACTTTTATTTTAAAAGTCAAAGCATAAAAGTCATTTGCATATATCGCAATGATAGAGCCATTGAGGACCAAATCGTAAACATATACTTGATCAACTCGGCAAGAGTAAACGACCCACTTCGTATTTGTTTTTAAGCCAATTGACATAGACATCGACTTAATGAAATATTGGAAGAAAAAAATTTGCTCTTTCCCATTTGTATCAACTGACAAAGGTTGTCAACAGCGTGCCCGCTACTCAAGTAAGTGTAGAGAGGATTTTCTGCACTAAAATTGGTATTGACAAACTTGAGATATAATTTGTCTTCGAATCCTTGCAAAAGATTTTACTAATAAAATTAAATAATAAATAAAATTTTAATTTGATGTTACTGGTTCAAGCTGATTAAGATTATGTTTACAAGTTTTTCCTCAATGGCTTTTATTATTGCGATATATGCAAATGACTTTTATGCTATGACTTTAAAAATAAAAGTCTTTGAATAATTTTTATTGATGACTTTTATTTAAAAAAGTCATCAATAACTGTTATCATGTAAAAATTTATAAAAATCAAAAATAACTGTTATGATCAGAGTAATAAAATAAAATCATAAAATAATTGGTATTTTCGGAATTTGTAAAATAAAAAATCGAAGAATAATTCTTAATATAAAACTTTTATATAAAAATTGCAATATAACTGTTAATTTCTATTTTAACTGTTAAGTAACTGTTATATCCGGTCCCTGATAAAAACTAATGTGTTCAACCGATTTTATAGTTTGACCGGTCGAATATAAGGTATTTTTTGATGCTCTTTAAGATGCAACAGCTGTCACTATCAAATGATCTGGTTGACATGAACCAACTTTGTTGGGGGACAAAAACGAGAAAAATTTTGACTTTGATTTTTTTGCTACATTCTTGCGTGAGATTTTCTTTGTTGCGGTGTTTTGATTTTATTTGTGCTGATATTCGTTTGCAATCTCTCATGCTGATCAAGGTGGATGGTGCTGGTGGAGCGACTACACAAATTCTAGTATGCCCTTTTGCTTTTATGTTGCGCACTGCTATCTTGAACGTGTGTGGGTGACTGGGGGGGTTTCTGATTTGTTTTGTGAAGGAATTCTTAAAAGAACGAATCAGGGATCTGGGATCTTGACAGGGATTAGAATCTTGGATTTGGAGCAGGTTTGGTTGGGGCTCTGGAATCAGGATCTGGGATCTGGATAAGTCGAGTTCATACGGACTGAATCAGAAATCTGGGATCAGTGATCTGAGATCAGGGGACTCGGCATGGGGGATGTGGGATCAGGGATCTGCCATCAAGGATCCGGGATCAGGGATAACGGATATGGGATCAGGTATCTGGGACTGGTACAGTTACACTATTTTCCAACCCTGCTTTATTTAAAATAATAATAATAAAATATTTTCCTATGCAAGAGTTCTTATTTTGATTCGATTTTTTCTTCGTAATAAGCTTTGGCTCGTTCCGCGTGTTCCACGATACACACTTGTTTTTTAAATCATTAGTTCGGTAGGTTCCAAAACTAATTAGACTATCGTATAGAAGGTTTATTCCCACTTCCGAATGGTTTTAAAAAGTAAATCGATTGCAATTCCGAATCGTTTTTATTCAGGGGTTCCCGTTTCCGAGTGAAATAAAGATCGATTTGTTTTCGAATGAATGTTCGAATCGTTTTCGATCTGATCCATTAAAAAAAGTTTATTGCACAGTTGCTTTCGATTAAAATAGCCGTAGTTATCGACTTTAGAGTTACCAAAACTTAGGCTGGGTTCACATTGTTCGACGCATGAGACATAATTACCAATTCAATATTGTTTATCATTGTATGATCTTTGATTTCCAGTAACATTTTAATTATGTTTTTTCTCTTACAGCACGTAAAACTGGTATTTGACACTAATACAGGACATTTGAAAACGGTTGAAATGAACGGAGTGTCTGAAAATATTGAACAAAACTTTGCCATTTACAAGGGTTTCCGTGGCAATAATGCTGAATTCAAAAATCGTTCTTCTGGCGCCTACATTTTCCGTCCCGATGGGGATATTCAAATTCTAGATGATAAAATAGCCTACACTTTCTACGACGGTAAAGCAGTTAAGGAAGTTCATCAACAGATAAACGAATGGATTTCCCAGGTTATACGCCTAACTGAGGGTAAAAATCATGTGGAATTCGAATGGCTAATTGGTCCCATTCCAATTGAAGATGAGACGGGCAAGGAGATAGTAACACGCTTCAACAGTGGGATCTCCTCCCAAGGTGTATTCTACACGGATTCCAATGGACGTGAAATGCTTAAGCGCGAGAGAAACCAACGTGAATACTTCCAGCCAAATTTGACTGAAGAGATTAGTGGTAACTATTATCCAGTGACTGCTCGCATAGCTTTAGAGGATGACCAAAATCGCCTGACTTTACTTAATGATCGTGCTCAGGGTGGATCTAGTTTAACTGATGGTCAATTGGAATTAATGCTGCATCGTCGTCTATTGAATGACGATGCCTTTGGTGTGGGTGAGGCTCTAAATGAGACACAATTTGGTACCGGCTTGGTGGCACGCGGTAAAGTGTTTCTCATACTAAATGCTGTGACAGAGAAGCCTTCAATTGCTGAACGTTTGGCTCAACAGGAAATTCATTTGCCCTTCTGGAAGTTCTTTAGTAAATCAAATGGCGTTAGTTCTGTCCCTAAAAAAATATTACCCGATTTTAGTTATTTCCCACAATCGGTTAATCTGCTGACATTGGAACCTTATTCTAGTAATGAAATTTTAATGCGCGTGGAAAACTTTATGGATCACACTGAAGGTGATGTAGTTAGTTTTAACATACAGCCTATTTTTGAGGCCTTAAATGGTTTGGAATTGCGTGAAACAACTTTGGATGGTAACTTGCTTTTGAGTGAAATGAAAAGATTCAAATTTCATCACGATGACTCTGGCATACGTCCTTTGACTGTGGACTATTTCACGGCACCGCATAGGCCCTTAGCTGCTAATCATGTATCGGAAGCCTCTGAGTTCAGTGTGACCTTACATCCCATGCAAATTCGTTCTTTTATTATCAAACGAAAGTAAGAAATATGTTTTAAAATATGTTTTACAATAAAGAAATTAATAATAGTTTTGTTTATTTATCTCGTATTTCATTTGTTTCAGAAAGTATCAGTAAATTCATTGCTGACTCAAACTTTCTTCTGATAAAGTCACAATCTGTTTTTAAAGTCAAACTTTTCTTGTCTATATAATTTTAATGAGCATAAATCGCTTGATTTTATGAATCGTTTAATTAGGGGGAAAAACATATTTTTATTATCATCTGACCATTATTATTCATAGCATACTTTTGCTATCATCATAAATAAAACATTCCACAAGTGCCTGACAAGCTATGTAAAATATTTGGATTTCATCCAAAAAGTATGCTAAGAAAATACAATCATCAATATTCTACTGAACCTCTAACAAACCAAGTCAATTGTTACTGAAACCTCTTTTAGTTGTGTTTTCAATTAAAATTGATTAGGTCATGCTCTTAACCTTCAATTAATTGACTTTTGCTATAAAATAAATATAAAACAATTGCAAGAAAGTCGTGTAACTACATTTGATTAACAAATGACTAAAATTTCAATACACCAACCTCTCTAGCTTAAAAGGGATGATTTATAATGTAACGAGAAGGCAAAGCTAACTTCGACTGTGCCGAAGTTTTAATACACTTGAAAAACTTTACTCCAACTGATTTAACTGGAAAAATATATATGGAAATATATCAGATATTTAAAAATTTTTAAATCATTGATAATAAAAATTTGATACCATAAAAAAACACTTTTCTTAGTAAATCACATTTTCCGTCCTATGGCAGCTATATGCTGTAGTCATCCTATTTTGATAAATTTTTTTAAAATCATGTGAAAGCATATAAAACTAATATCTACCAAGATTGGTGACGATACGATGGAAAACAAAAAAGTTTTTCTCACTAAAACTTATTTTTCCGACCGATCGTTCCTATGGCAGCTATATGATATAGTCATCCGATTTTGATAAATTTTTTCGAAATTGTGTGGAAGCATATAAAACTAATATATACTACGATTGGTGACGCTACGATGAAAAACAAAAAGTTTTCCCACTAGAACTAGTTTTTTTGACCGACCCTTTATATGGCAGCTATATGATATAGTCATCCGATTTTTGATAAATTTTTCACAATTATGTGGAAGCATATAAAACTAACATATACCAAGATTGGGGAACGCTACGATTTAAAACAAAAAAGTTTTTCTAACTAGAACTTGTTCTTAGACCGATCGTTCCTATGGCAGCTATATGATATAGTCATCCGATCTGGCCTTCCTGCCATTTTTTGAATAAGTGGGAGCAGTAAAAGAAGACTCTGTGCAAAATTTTTCAGCTCGATAGCTTTAAAACAAAAATGAGACTAGTTCGCGTAGAGAATCAGACGGACAGACGGACAGACAGACGGACAGACGGACGGACGGACAAGCGGAAATTAACTCAGCTTGTTGTCCTGATCAAGAATATATATAGTTTATGTGGGGAAATGAATATTTCTATGCGTTACAAACTTTGGGACTTAATATACACTTTCAAGTGTATAAAATAGCCATAATCGATCAAATAGGATTATTTTTGCATGATCGAATATCACGGGTTTGATTTTTACGGAAGCATTGATATGTACTCTGTCGAATAGGCCAGAAAAATTTACATGCCTATTGTGACCACAAGAAATTCGAGAGGGCAAAATTAACTAGAATTCCGTTTTTCCGTCATATTGTGGAAACAAGAGCTGATGGAACAAAACAGATGATGCAGTTTGTTCAGTGCACATAAATGAATCATAATTTTTATCAACAAGGCTGCACCTCAGAAAGATGGTCATTTCGTTGCCCTTGTAATAAAAAAAAAAAACAAAACAAAAATCTAAAAATATTTTAATGGAAGATCAGTTGTAAATGATTTTAAGATCGTTTCAAAATTTTAAATAAACAGACAAAAAACTCATTTCCCTGAGGTTATCGATTTAAAATTTAGTTGCTTGTATAAGGTTTAAATTTTACAACGATTTAAATTTAAAGATTTCTCTGTAAAATTTTTGATTTGTCAAACGTGTCGTATGAGATTTTTTTTCAAAGCTTTAAGGTCGCGCCCATTTAATGCGATAATTCAAATTTTTAGAATTTTACAATTATTTCTCTACATATGAGCTCATTTGCCTAACCGCAAGTAAGAGCACGAGTTTGTCCTCACTGACTGACTGATTGGCAATCAACGTAGAGCCTGAACGGTATTCGAGATGAGTTGAAAGTGGCACTAAGACGGGGTTTTGCAGAAGTTCCACCCCTAAGGGGTGGAAAACTCCGGAAAAGCTACTATGGGGAAAATTTTGTTTTTCATCCGATTGACTTGAAATTTGGTTTGTAAGTAAAGTAACGTTTGGACCGATTTGAAATCCGCCCACAAGAAAAATGGCCGGAAAATTCTTCATGGAAAAAACTATTTTTCATCCGACTGACTTCAAACTCGGTTTGTGAGGATGCTAAGCAGAATAATTAGACTTGAGATTTTCCGATGATGGAAAATCCGCCCGAAAAAGTCGGGAAATTCCCGGAAAATTCCATTTGGTAAAACCTATTTTTAAACCGATTGGCTTCAAACTCGGTTTGTGAGGATAGTATGCTAAGTAATTGGACATGAGATTTTCAAATGTTGGAAAAGCCGCCCACAAAAGAAAATACCCGGAAAATTCTATATGAAAAACTATTTTTGATCCGATTGACTTCAAACTCGGTTTGTAAGGATAGTATGCAAAATAATTAGACATAAGATTTTCCGATGTTGGAAAAATGCGCCCAAAAGTCGGGAAATTCCCGGAAAATTCCATATGGAAAATACTGTTTTTCATCCGATTGGCTTCAAACTCGGTTTGTAAGGATAGTATGCTAAATAATTAGACATGTGATTTTTCGATTGTGGAAAATCCACCCACAAGGAAAATGGCCGGAAAATTCTATATGGAAAACACTATTTTTCATCCGATTGACTTCAAACTCGTTTTGTAGCGATAGTATACAAAATAAGTTAACATGAAATTTTCCGATGTTGGAAAATTCGCCCCAAGAGTGGGGAAATGCCTGGAAAATTCTATATGGTAAAACCAATTTTTAATCCGATTGGCTTCAAAATGGGTTTGTGAACACATTATAGAAAATAATTAGACATTTGATTTCTCGGCGGTGGAATTTCCGCCCACAGGCAAGAATAATGGTGGGCGTATTTTGGTTCAGTGACAATGGCTATTTGTGAGCCGATCTGAATAAAATTCGTTTTGTAAGCTCTTGGGTCAGAATAAATGGAAACACGTGTTTTTTAATTTCGGGAAGTTCACTGCAAAGGTCGGAATATGGGTGCGGGGGTGGATTTTTAGCCGATATGTGTTAAATTTGGTTTGAAAGCTCTATGGGCCAATTAAATAGGATAAAGTTTTTAGCTTTGCGCATACTCACCCTCAAGGTCGGATAATGGATGCCGGGGTGGTTTCAGGGTTTGTACGCTCAATGGGCCAAATAGGTGGAAAATAATTTTTCTCATTTCTGAAGGTCTTAAAATGGGGGGCCGGGGTGGGATCGTTCCTAACGTTTTTTTTTTCCATCATTTTTATTTTTTGTTGGTGGCGAACACGCCCCGGGTTTTTTTTTATGGCTGTTCTCCTTGTGGTCCCGAAACGCCCCCCGCCAAGTTTTAAATAATAATACAAAAATACACCTTGGTTCTATTTTTTTTTTTTGCAGTTTTGAGGCTCAATTTTTGTAATTTTCAAAGTTATGGGGTTCTAGTTTGTATAATTTAGGTTTATTTTATGCCGTTTTTTGTGGTGATATTGGGACATTTTAGTTGATGGTGGGTATGGTCGTAGAAAAATTTTCTTTAAAAAATTCTTAAAGGTAAGTATGCAGCTCATTTTATCAATATTTTGTCGAATGAGTTGGCGCAACTTTAAAAATTGACCCCTGGTAGGTGACTGCATGAAATGTTTTGTTTAAGCAATTAATTAATATAGACTTTACCTCAAGCCTGGGTAACCTCCTTCCTTTCCTATCGAGTTGAGTTACGACCTAACGCCAGGATTGCGAGTATTTGTTATTCTTTCCGCAGCATTGCCTGTGCGACAAAGTGGCGTCACAATAATATCTGATTTAGAGAAATGAATGGCTAAGCCAAAAGCGTCAAAGGTGCTGCCCATCGTAAATAAAAATATAATTAAAATCCACGACCAATTTTACAAAATTCATATTGTATTAGTCTTCCTCGGGGGGTCCATTAATAATATTAATAATTTATTTTAGAACAATTTTGTATATATGTATATATTAGCTAATTCTTTAGACATTAGATCAATCACTGTCTTTTACAGCGCACACACATCAAATGCTGATCATCATCTTGGATATGTGTCAACAATGCATTTGAGTTTCGATATGGCAATTACACAATTAGGGTGAATGAAGAATAAGACTAAAACGTAATTATATGGTTAGTAATTTCCAAAGTTAATTTACAATTTTAAATGCAATCCCTACAAACAACAAAAACCCTATACTGACGAGTAATTAGTAGCCACCCGTGCAGGAGGTACAACAGTTCTGACGATAATAATCATAGCTGCACAGTTTCGCCTGGACAGCCCATTGGCAATTGGGAAAATGATCGGCACAGGATGGGGTAGCATCATTTTGGAGCTGTTCCTGGGATAGCTCTGTAGTATGAAAAATGGGGATAAGAGAGTCGGTACATAATTTATTTAAAAAAAAAAAACATACCTTCGCATTTTTGAGCATTGCAGCTGCGGAAAATTGGCTCCCTAAGGGCGTATCTACATTTTGTGGAATCCCTTAATATATTCTGTTTTTCTTCATAATCCAGACACTTGACACTACGCCGTTGGGTGCCACCATCGCACGATTTGGTGCACTGCAAAATAAGGGTACACAGAGAAAAAATGAAATTTTTTAATGATCATTTGTATAAGATATTAAAATCATTTTTTTCATCCATTTGAGCTTAGAAAATATTAATTTAGTTAGATAGTTTTGCATCCAATGGAGCTAAAGAATGTTTAAAGAATATTATTAAATCCACTCCAAATGGATATGTATGGATTCTGTATTTAGTCAATTACTACGTTTATGCTTAAATAAAAAATCATGATTTTTGCCCTTCAAAGTATGCTAAGTTTATGAATATAAATAATTAAGGAAAATATTTATTTTTTAGTAGCCTTAACAATTTTTATTTTTGTATTCCTTTTACTGGTTCGACAATCTGAGTTAATGCACAATGCGGATTATGTAAGATGCTTCCATAACTGACATTAAACTATCTTGTGTAGAAAATTATAATTAAAGAAATAAAGTTTGCATACTTTGAGGAGCTAAAAAGCATAATTTCTTATAAGCATAAACGTATTAAATGATATTTATAAAAGCAAACAACGCTAGGCCATAAGTTTTACCCTTTTTTCTGACCAAATTCAAATTTTGTAAAATAAAATTAATTATAATATTTTTGTTGGTTTCACATATTCCGCCCTAACTTCGGTCATACTAAACCAATTTTGAAAAGTTGTGTACGAAATCACGAGAAATAAATATACCTACAAATGTTTTCCAAACACTTATTACTTAAAGTTAATAGTTTTCAAGATATTAAGCCTTAAACTTGAAAAAAAAAACATATTTAAAAAAATTTTTTTCAGAAAAATGTAAATTCAAAAATTTCGGAATATCAGAAAATCATATTTTTCTCCAATTTTTTTCCATGATCACAATAATACATTAATTACGCATCAAACAATCTATCGTTTGTTAAAATCTGTAGATGGATGGTCAAGTTATACACATTTTAGAAAAACCCTGTTAAAGTTTTCAGTAAAGCTTCTTTTAGAAAATGCTTAAATTATGTTATGTAGTCTGCGTCATGGTGTAATTATCAAGGTTAGGCAACCAATCAACGCATTTTTAGTCAGTTAACACATCTTCAGTGTGCAGCTGACACTTGTAGCTTGCTTTTCTACTGTAGTACATTACACTAGTTTAAAAAAATGAAAGAAAAAAATACCCATTAAATTAGGCATTTTTTTCTCATGCATTTTAAGAGAAATCAAAAATAAATTCCATATTTTTTAATATTTTTAAAGAATTTTCGAAAGAATTTTTTTAATTTTTTCTTGTAACCCTTACATCTTAAGCCATCTTTATAGAGTCAAAGGTTAAATTTCAAAATAATCTTATAAATCATTTTAATTGTTTAGTTTGAATAAGCAAAAAATTTTCAACAAAATGTTTTTTTTAAAAAGTAATTTTTTTTTCTAATTTTTTTAATTTTTTATGTATTTTAAAATGAGAACTCAAATTCAATTTTTTTTTGAATTTTTAAAGAATTTTTGAAACCCTTACATTTTAAACCATATCTCGGGTGGGAAACTTTAGATGGAGTCAAGCAGGGCTTAAATTTATGGGTCATAATGTTTCCAATAATCTAATAGAAGATCACTTTTCAATCGGTTTAGTAGTTTGAATGCTACAAGCAAAAATATTTCAACAAAATGTTTTTTTTATTTTTTTTCTGTATTTTCTTATGTATTTTGAAATGCTGAACATAAAAATCAAACTTGAAAATTTGTATATGGGCACAGTTTTTAAAAGAGATTTTTTTAGATTTTTCGCTAGGTACCCTCACATTTTAAATCATATCTCGAGTTAGAATCTTTAGTTGAAGTCAAGCAATGCATACAATTGCCAATAAACAAGTAGAAGAAAATTTTTTAACGGTTTCGTAGATTGAAATTTACAAGCAAAAATTGTTGAAAGTTTTTTTTTTTTTTCTTAAATGGGTTAAATATTTTTTTAAAATCCGTAAATGTTAAATTAATTCTTTTTTGCTTCAAATAGCACTTCTACGAGAAAATAAGGTATTGAATAAGGAAATTTATGGCCACAAAGAGAGCATCTGCCTCAAGCACATACATACAAAATTTGTGTGCCAACAATAAAAATTGATTTCGTTCTTAAATTTATTAGCTGGTTCCTAGTGCTAACAGACTTACCTCTTACTGGGGTGAGATTAAAGAAATCTATTGCTTATCTAGAGCATTTGCCTCAAGCACATACATACAAAATTTGTGTGCCAACAAAAAAAATTTATTTCTTTCTCAAACTTATTAGCTGTTGCTTAGCGCTATCAAACTTACCTCTGACCACTCCGAGTAGTGCCAGCGAGGAGCACAATATTGTACCTCTTCGTGCGAACACTTTTCAAATGTTTGCGGTCTCAGTTCCGGCTTACACTCTTCATCTTCAGTAATCAGTTGATTTTGTATGCAAAGCACCACACGACTGCGTGTCAGATTAAAGCAATCACCATTACAGGCAGACCAAGGACCCGCAAACCAATCTCCTATATTACAAGCAGGACGCACGCAGGGTCGACGATTTTCGGGCGTATCCTGTGGATCGCAACGCTCTGAGTTGACCTTGGAACGATCACAGAATATAGTGCGATACTCTATGCCGGAACCACAACTAGCTGAACAATATGCATTCCATTCGGAAGTTAACCAGACCGAACTAGTCACGCTTTTGTCCGTTTTGTGGCGAGGATTGCGAGTGTTATTCGAATCGGCATGCAAATGCATGCGATAGCGAGCCGAATTTCGTCTACGATTCTTGGGACATTCACACTGTTTCTGTGTGGGCGGCTGTTCTTCCATGCAGGCAGCCTTATCAACATGTATAACAATTCCAGAGGCCAGTTCCTGGACACAGCTCAATTCGCGACGACGAAAGGCCTCACCATGCTGACACCGACACTCACCCCAGTCATCGTAACGCCAATAGGCCGGACACGGTTGCGTATTACAGTGCAAGAGATTCTCATTTAGGACAGGCTTTTCTGCATGCAGGCAACGTCGCTGCGAATAGTAACGCACAGGATTCTCACGTGCGCAACGCACTATGGGTGCCTGGGTACCACCGCCGCAGGACTTGGTGCAAGAGCTGAAACCAACGACTTTCCAATTGAATTTGCGTCTACGTCCGGAACGCAAGCTGCTTACTGAGCTGCCGCCATCTTCACTGCCGGAACGCAAAAAGCCATCGCTACTCTCCAAGGACAATTCGTTTTCCTCCGAATCGGATACAATGGGTAGCAAGTACTCATACTTTATGCCCGGATTTAGAGTCTTGCTGTAAACCTAAAGAAGAATATGAAATTAATGCAAGTAAAATATTTTTCATAGGGCCGTTTTCTTCTCTTCTTGTTTTTGAAATCTAGGTGGTTATTAAAAATATGTTGCATACTTTTAGGCAGATTTCAAAAACCTGAAGAATTCTCTTACCAGCAGCTCCAACGACTCCCTTATAGGCCCCGTACTAGTAATCCACTCAGTCACCCCATCACCATGCTGCACCCCATCAATTCGATGGTAGTCAAATGTAGCACCCACCGCTTCATATGTTGCACTCTCGGAGGCCTTATTCTCACCATTGAAAACGTATTTTTGCTCGGAAGTGCGTAAAACTTGGACAAAGTAAAGATTTTAAATGAGTTTCCCAATGAATCAACGAGAGACTTACCCAACAGATTTATACTATTCTTTAGTTCGGTAATTGAAATATTGGAAGCACCCGCCGGTATGGTAGACACATGTATATAAGCATCTTCGGGCAAAGGGTCTCGTGTAAAAATACCCGTTACTGGACGGCACAATAAACCGCCACAGCTAACCGAGCCGCTATTCGCATATAATCCATTGATGGCCCCACTGGCGTGAACAGTCTGGAAATAAGCGAAAGAAGGAAAAGGAGTTCTACTTATTATACTGAGAAATCACAATGTAAAGTGTCGCGTTCCTCTTCAACTTACCAGCCATATTAGAGCTAAGTGCTTCAGCATTCTACTCTAATGGTTTGACAAACTAATGTTTAATTTGAATGATATTCTTAAGAATCAGTGAAAAGGTTTGGTGCCACACAATATTTAGTCGAACATTAAAATCTACTTTTTTGTAGAATAGTCTTTCAGAATAAATTATAAAGCAAGGCAGCAAGCAGGTCCAGAACCTAATCGATTCTACAAGGTACCGAGTCCCTCAAACCAGTTCATGAACTAAGCCTTCTAAAATTATGTTCTTACGAGCCTGAACGCAAACCGGTACATCATGCAAACTGCGAAATATTTTTCAAGAATTAAGGCCTGATCTCAGAGGACATACATTTTACATTATACTTCATAGAAATAAGATAGGTTCAAAAAAAAAATTAGCTTTCAAGCTCTACAAAAGTTTTTCTATTCCTATGAAGTATTGTCCCGATAATAAAATGTATGTCATCTGAGAAAAGGCCTTGATGAGAAAGCCGAAAAATAATCTTCGAAGAACAAACAACGAATTAAATTTTATAAGTTCAAAAATGGTTAAAAAAATAATTGGGAACGTACAACATATTTAGGAAAATTAAAAAATAAATAGAAGGCTAACGATGTTTTATTTCTGTCAACGGTAACTTTTACTTTTAAAAAAATATTAATTTATTAAAACGGCATTTCATATATGGGGCATTCTTTCTCAAACGTCCCAGTCAAAAAATGAAAAATTTTGGATTGACTTCATACTTTGGTGAATTGTTATCCTATATAAAGGTAATAAATTCCCAAAATATTAACTCATTAAAAAAAAATTGTAGAAATTAGGGGGGGTGGAAGTTTTGACATTTTAAGTGACATTGGTATTTTTAAAATCGTGTAACTATGACAAAACTTTATCGATTTAAAATTGTGAATATGTCATTTTAAAGCATTTTTTATGTACTTTTTGAAAAAAAATAACAAAAAATAAAAAAAAATTAAAATTCACCCCCTACTTTCCAAAATTAACCGTTATTTTTCAATTTTGTCCCAAATGGGTATATAAAAAAAAAAAAATTTATACAAGTATTACAATTTATACAATACAAGTACGCTGCACATTTGTCGGAACCGGCCGGATCGGATGACTATAGCATATAGCTGCCATAGGATCGATCGGTCAAAAAACTAGTTCTACTGAGAAAAACTTTTTGTTCTTTCATCGTAGCGTTACCAACCATGGTATTTATAAGTTTTATATGATTTCACACAATCATGATAAAATGTATCAAAATCGGATGACTATAGCGTATAGCTGCCATAGGAATTTTTTAATAATAGACAAAAACTGCAGGGTATTTCCTAAACTTATTGTTGTCCCACTATCATATTTACACATTTTATTGAAAATAACCTAAGCTTTTCAAAAAAAATTTTTTTTTTTAAATACCCATTTGGGACAAAATTGAAAAATAACGGTTAATTTTGGAAAATAGGGGGTGAATTTTTTTTTTTTTTATTTTTGTTATTATTTTCAAAAAGTACATGAAAAATGCTTTAAAAATGACATATTCACAATTTCAAATCGGTATCGTTTATTTTTTAATAATTATTATTAATTCAATATTTCCTAAAGTTATTGTTGTCCCACTATCATATTTACACATTTTAAAGGAAATAACCTTAGCTTTTCAAAAAATTTTAATTTTTTTTTAAAAAATACCCATTTGGGACAAATTGAAAAATAACGGTTAATTTTGGAATTTTTTTTTTTAATTTTGTTATTTTTTTCAAAAAGTACATGAAAAATGCTTTAAAATGACATATTCACAATTTTAAATCGATAAAGTTTTGTCATAGTTACACGATTTTAATAATACCAATATCACTTAAAATGTCAAAACTTCCACCCCCCTAATTTCTACAATTTTTTTCACTGAGTTAATATTTTCGGAATTTACTACGTTTATATAGGATAACAATTCACCAAAGTATGAAGCAAATAAAAAAATTTTCATTTTTGACTGGGACGTTTGAGAAAGAATGCCCCATATACTGGATTATAAAGTGAATATTTTATGAGCCGATTGATACCCAAAAACAATTCAATTATTAAAGGCAACACTCACTCTCATTCACCAGATCCTCGCGATGCCAAAAAGCAAAGGTGTTAAAAACAATTAAGATGGGAGGCCCACGAGGAAGAACGTATCCTAGACTTGGTGCTTATCTATCAGTGTTGCCATTCAAGCTATTTAGTTGCTAGATCTGGCAATATGGAAATGCTCTCAAATTTTTCAAAATGCTATAAGCTACAATTCTGGCAACTCTAATTTGAATAAAGTTTAGCTATGCTTTCTAGCTATGGTGTGAAATAATTCTAAGGTCAGAAAAATGTGGCTGTGTTGGTGAGCGCTACAGTCGACTAGCTTGTAAAATTAAGTTTTTCTGATGCACACAGCCCTACCATAAGTTTTATGTTCTTTGTCGTTTATCTCGCGAACTGTTAGTGGTGGGGATGTCCAAAAATAGGATTATAATCTCGATGTGTAGAACTTTAAACAGTTGATAGTGATTTTTTAAACAAAAAAAAGTTGGATGGCTGAGTTTATATGGAATGACCCATATGCTATATATGTTGTTTGAACGATCCAAAAGTAGGAAGACAATGAATTTGCTAACTCATAGCCAGTCGGAACAGTTATTAGTGTTAAGGCTCCTGGGAAATCAATATTTTCCTTAAGTATTCATATTCATAAGCAAAGCATACTTGGAAGGGCAAAAATCATGATATTTTATTTGTGCATATACGTAGAACAATTTTAACAATTTTTGAACAAGCCAAACTTTTGATTTAAAATTTTTGTTTCTTCTTCTTCTTTTTTTGATATAATGAAATTGTTTTAGCAATTACCAACCAAATTATAAAGTATGAAGAATGTGTGGAGACATTTTATATATTTCATTTGATGGATAGAAAATGTAAATCTGATTACACTAGTTTACAAAAATAAAAAAATAAAGACCCATTGAAGCTGTTATTTTTGTATGATGTAGTTTGGAATGCTGAGCTCAAAAAATTAAATTCAAAAATTTTTTGTATGGATACGTTTTTGAGTTTGAATTTTTTTCAGTTTTTTCGGTAGGTACCCTTACATTTTATGACATATCTCGAGATAGAAACTATAGATGTTGTCAAGCAAGGTATAATTCTAAAGGGTATGCAATTTTCAATAATCTAGTTAAAGATCATTTTCCAATCGGTTTAGTAGTTTGAATGCTACAAGCAAAAATATTTCGAAAAAATCGATTTTTTCTCAAAAACGTGCAAATTTTGTATTCCTAAAATCTGTAAAAGGTTGAAACTGATAAAATAAATTGTTTTTTTCTTTTGTTCTTACGAATAGCACTTTTACAAAGAAAATAAGGCATTGGTTAAGAATATCTATATAGATAAATAAAGGAGCTGTGAGCAATTAAGTACAAGTACTAACAGTCAAATTTCATTGTTTTATGTATTTATTAGAAAATATTTTTATTTTTTCTTCGTTTTTGGCCTTGCTCTTAATTTTTTTATTAATTTGGCTTCTATTGGAACTCGTAAATTGAGCAAAAAGCAAAGTAAAAAAAAAATTTTTTTAAAGAACACATAAAATAGTCAAATTTGACCCCTAGTTGTTTCACACAATTGCTTACAACTTCGCATATTTATCCACAGATTTTCGTCATCAACGCCTTATTTTCTTCGTAATTAGGCAATTTGTAAGAATAAAAGAAAAAACAATTTTTTGATTTTTATTTTTAACCATTTACAGATTTTAGAATATCAAATTTTTCACGTTTTTGAGAAAAAATCATTTTTTCGAAATATTTTTGCTTCTTACTTTTAAACTACTAAACCGATTGGAAAATGTTCTTTGACTAGATTATTGGGAATTGCGTGACCTTTTGATTAATCCCTTGCTTGACTTCATCTAAACTTTGTATCTCGAGATATGGCTTAAAAGGTATGGGTACATACCGAAAAACTAAAAAAATTCTAATTCAAAAACGTATCCATACAAACGTTTTTGAGTTCAGCATTCCAAAATACATCATTAAAAAATAATTGCTTTAATGGGTCTTTTTCGCTGTAAACTAGTGTTATTGGTTTAGATGTTATTACAGCTAATGTGAACCTATATTTTTCAAAATATCAGAAAAACATATATATGACGATGTCTGGAGAACAAAAAAAAAGGAACTCTAAATTTTGTATACCGATATTTCAACTTTGCTTGCTCTCTTCGTTCCTAACCCTATACAAACCAAATTCAGAACGATGTTACTTGAATTTAGGTACAAAATTCTCAACAGTGTAAGAACTAATAAATTTATTTCAAGAGCGTGCATACTCAAATTTTTCTATCTATTTTTTCGTAGTTTATCCAAAGAGGAAAGGACAAAACTAGCAAATATTCTACGTTATTTAAGGCTTTATAGATGTCCGTTCGACAGTCAAGCTTGCCCTAGTCGACTTTTCCCTTCTTTAGACACGAATAAATTTTCTTTCGTATAAATTTGTTAAGTTTGCAAACAAATAATGTGTAAGAGCTATTTGTTGTCACTGTGTACTTTGCCCTTCGTTTTTTTTTTCTTTTTTTCTGGCTGTTTACAAAGAATTAAAATCCTCTCTCTTTTCCCAAACATTTTAATTTATTTTCAAAATTTTGCTACCTTGGACTTTTCAGTAGCTACTAAAAAAAAAAACAAGTTTACATACAAAAATTTATGTATCTTGCGATGAACTGATCAAACATACAATAAATTTGTCAAACATGTAACGAATGTGAGTGCCAACTGGGCAGTATAGTTAATTCACAGGCGTGATGTCTACATTTGCATATATACATACGTATGTATCTTTGAACTTGTACGAGTAATTCTCGTACATGTCAACTTTGATGAGATTGCGATAAAGACACACAGGATTCACTCAACGCTGAGTGGCGCTAGACCCGCTTGGGTCCAGTTGAAGTAAAGAAACCGAAAGATGTTTTTAATGGCAGGGGCCAGACACATTTGATTGTTTACGAGAAGCTTGCGTGGGATTGAAGTGCTTATTTATTTCAAGCACAGTTCCATATCTTTCGCAGCAGCTCTCTCAACCTAGTAAATCGAATTGATACAACAAATGCTGGAATTTCTGATTTGCAAAAATGAAAAAAAAATAAACTTTTGTTATTTATTTGCCACTTAATAAGCAAAGCAGAAGATCGCCATTAAGAAAAGATTCATTTACCTATTCGAAATTACAGCCAATTGTTTACTCTAGGAAATGAGCAATAATTACATAAAATAGCTCAATTGCGCGGGTCTATGACAAGCGGCGTTGTGTGTGTGCGCTGCTGCTATACGCAAAATGTTGCCTTCAACTTTTAATATTTAATAATAAATCATTAGGCTTAACTAAAGAAATCATTGCCATAAACATTATCCGAATAGAACTATGCAGAGAGCTATTAGCAGTACACACATGTTGATGACGTCATTGAATTAAATCAAAGTGTTTGATATGTTACAGTTCCTCAACGAATTATGTTTTCCCATTCGGGACAGTTTTAACAACTGCAATTAAGGGAAATTATATGACATCAAGCGACAATATTTATTGTACATTTTGATGCATAATTATATATTGAGCTTGATTTCAAACAAACTATGAACAAAAGCAAGTAAGAAAGTCAATCAAATCCGACTTTAGGATACACTGTAACGGCTTAGGATGTCTTAAAGAATTTTATTCCTATAGATACTGTATAATAAATAAATTTTTGAGAATTAAAATTTTTATAACTTTTTTTTTTCCTTTTTTATATTTGCTTTTGAAATAATTTTTTTTTTTCCCTTTACTTAAACAATTTGCTTTTTTAAAGTTTTTGCTATTTTTGCAACATTTAAACTTCTAAAGATAGAAAAATTACAGTTTTACTTTATCTAAACTTTCTAACTCGAGAATTCATAAAGACTTTACATCATATAATTGAATTAATCCTCGAATCTAGGAATACTCGGTAAATTTTTTCGGTGTTAGTTTTTGATTTTTTTCGCATATCGGTTTCATAGTTTCGGTACCGGTAACAGTTTTAGTATTGGTTTCGGTATCGATTCCGTACGAAAAAAAATATCGGTTGATGGTTATATTTAGGCTTTCAGTATATTTAGGGCTTCGGTTCCGAAACGGTACCAGATTATTTGTCGGTATTAGTTCCGGTATCTGTTCTGGTACCTACCGAAATACAAATTTAAAGGTTAAAGGTTCTATTTCGATTTTCAAATTATTTTGGATTTCAGTTCCGATGCAAGTATAATTGTTCTTCATATTCAAACATTTAAATTATTTCAAGATATCTTGAGCCGGCTAAGATAATCAAAGTTATACAAATTAACATAAGGTCACCAGCCCAAACAACGATATCCAAAAAATTAATATGATTATGAGACTTTAAAAAAAACGTTTTTTAAAAAATAAATTTTTAAATGGATAGATTTGAATACTAAATATAAGACAACGGTTCAATATAGCCCATAATACGCTGGAAAATAATCAAAATAATATATCAGCTCAAAACACACTCGAAAAACTTGAAAATATAAATTTCTTACATTAAATTTTTCTAAATATTTAAAAAACGAGAAGGCAAAGCTAACTTCGACTGTGCCGAAGTTTTAATACACTTGAAAAACTTTACTCCAACTGATTTAACTGGTAAAATATATATAGGATATAGATATCCGATATTAAAAATTTTTAAATCATTGAAAATAAAAATTTGATACCATAAAAAACTTTTCTTAGTAAAACACATTTTCCGACCGATCGGTCCTATGGCAGCTATATGCTATAGTCATCCGATTTTGATAATTTTTTAAAATTATGTAAAGCATATAAAACTAATATATACCAAGATTGGAGACGCTTCGATAAAAAACAAAAAAGTTTTTCTCACTAGAAGTATTTTTTTGACCGACCGTTTATATGCCAGCTATATGCTATAGTCATCCGATTTTGATAAATTTTTTCAGAATTGTGTGGAAACATATAAAACAAATATATACTACGATTGGAGACACTACGATGGAAACCAAAAGTTTTTCCCACAAAGACTTATTTTTTCGACCGATCGTTCCTATGGCAGCTATATGCTATAGTGATCCGATTTGAATACACATTTTCAGACTGAGCATATAAAACAAAATAGAGGGGGGGTGGGGGGAAATTTTTTTAGAACTCCTTCTTTAGGACGTTCCATATGGCAGCTATATGATATAGTCATCCGATCCGGCCGGTTCCGACATATTAGTTGCGTGCTAAAAATTCTGGATTTACTCGGTATTTTAAAGAGAGTTTTTTTGGGGGGGAAAAAAAAAAAGAAAAACGAAAAAGACGGAGGGAGAAAAAAAAAAGACGGAAACGAACTCAGCTCGTCGTCCTGATCAAGAATATATATAGTTTATGGGGTCGGAAATGAATATTTCTATGCGTTACAAACTTTGGCAAAATTAATATACACTTTTCAAGTGTATAAAAACTTATAAATTGTCAGTATGGAAATACTTTATTATTCAAGATACTAAGAAAACAAAGTTATATAAACGGCAAAGGTCACTAAATTTAATTAATATTCAGATAATTATTTTTCTAAAATTTATATAAACATTTTTTTCTACCTTTCCTATATTTAAGGAAGGGATTTTTCTAAGACTTGGAAATCCTTTTCTTTAATTAGGGTTTTATATTTACAAAAGAAACAATTTTTTTATTTTTTTTTTAAAATTTTCTCTATCTTATATAAGCTAAAAACATTTTGATTCAGGTATTCTAAATGTTTTATTTGTTATTGATATTTTTCCAGTTTAAATATATATATAAAATAATTTTATTAAATTTTACAGTTTGTTCACGAAATCAGAAAAGATTCATTGGCTATCATAGTCTGTGATCCGGTTCGATAACGGTTCAAAATGATGTGTATAGCGAGACTGATATTTTACTGGATCAGGACGAGTTCCGAACTCGCTTCACTGGTTCAAAAGTGATTCAAAACCATATCTCAGAAATTATTGAAGATATGATCTAGAAATTTGATGTGTAGGCTAGAAATATTCCGAACCCGCTTAACCGGTTTAAAAGTGGTAAAAAGTCATATCTTCGCCATTAATAAGAATATGAACTTTGAATTTCGTATGTAGGTTAGTTAAATGAAGATAGACATTTCACTGGTTCAAGACTGATTGCGAACTCGCTGAACCGGTTCAACAGAGATTCAGATCTATGTCTTAGAGTGTGTTGAAGCTAAGAACAAGAAATTTGGTGTGTCGGTTAGTTAAATGAAGATTTACCTTTCACTAGTTCAATACCGGTTCCGAACCCGCTGAACCGGTTCATAAAAAAGGTTACGAGCCATATCTGAGGAATTATTTAAGCTATAGACTTGAATAACCAAAGAAATTCAAATTCCCCAGAATTATTGTATAACTCGAAACTAATACTGATACTCCGGATTGACCTTTTACTATTTCAAGACCGGTTCCGAACCTGCTGAACCGGTTTAAAAGTGGTTCAGAGCCATATATGAGGAATTATTTAAACAATAAACTTAAAAACTACGGTTATATTTTCTTTGTTGTAAAACGAGCTGTTATTCGGTCGAAGATGCTTTCCTCTGTCTGCTACACAGATTTGCAGAAGCCCATTGTACTCTTTGTACTTAAATTAAAATTCCGTAAAATTACAGCAAAATTGTCATAGAGGAATTAGTTGGATTTTTGCTTTCTCAGTGAGTGAGCGACTGTCTGAGAAAGCGAAACCAAGAATTGTCTAAAAGACGACCGCTTCACTAAACGTCAAAGATCCTTGTGGACTTCTAAATCGAATAGATCTCCATATAAAAGAAAATCTGGCCTCACTAAGGACCAAACGGTCTATGTGTAAACTTTAGTTACACTATTTTTCATCTGATATTTATCATACTTAATAGATCACTAAATAATGCAGATCACAGAGATACATATCTCAAATCGAACAATTTACGTACTCAATATTCAGAAAATTGTAGGTCAAGAAAAAAGGTTGATCAAGAAAAAATATATACATATACCTTAAAGGGTCGAAGATGTTACAAACAGTTGTACAAACTTAATATAATGATTTTAATATAATCAGGTTCCCCTATCAGTTCGTTTT